>JASCZW010015685.1:0-20067 GCA_034211315.2 Aedes japonicus
CAACGAGTATGGATGTAATGTCGGCCCCATAAATACCATATATTGGGTCTATTCGTGGATAGCTTAACTGACCAGCTAATTAAGAATTCTCGTTCAAAATAATCGTTGTGAAGTTTATTTTTATCGTCGTTTTAGGCACTCCATTTGAAGCCATATTCGCTATAATCTCAGCATCAAATTTTACAAAACAAATTATTAGCTAAACCATTTTATCACACCTAAATATTTTTTCCATATTATCAATCCGCCATTCCATTTCAAAACATTAAAATTCCTACACTGAAAACAGTCACATAGCAATCGTTGTTATTTTATAGGTTTTTAATTCTTGAAACGGTACGTTTAACCATTTTTTTCGTACATACAAAAGCAAAACTAATTAAAATAACGACGTTGCCCAATGTTGTTATTAAACGAGAATGCAATGAATATACTGCATCATACTGTGCATGGTATTGTATGTATTATTATCTCAGTGATACTGTGAATTCGGGAAATTGATCTCTTTTGCCGATTTTTTTGGAATTTATCTTCGGTAGAAGAATATTTTTGTAGGCAATGTAATTTTCAAATAAAATATGCGCCAATAATAGTGCAGCCAGCTGAAGAAGAATAACATTTTCAAAGCACAAACAGTTTATTTTATTATACAATACAACATTCTTTTCGGGGTGAAATTGACTCATACTTAGAAATCAAGACGACATTTGGGATAAACTATGTTCTTTTATTGATCTTAAATTTATTTTCCGTCGGTCTATTTTCGGTCCGAGTCCAAACACCAACACTAGGGAAGATGACTTCACCTGGATCCAACAGATTGAGTCCATCAACACATGGCCGGGACTACGGCTTTTACATGTGATCAAAATCCTACGGTGCCGACTAGAATTGATTCAAGACCCTCTGTGGTGGGAAACAATTGGGCTTCCCATTGCGCTATCGGTAAAATTTAGTCAATTTTCAAATAACAGTTTGAAACTTTATTAAACTAAGACGTTTTCCTCAAGTGTATTGTTTTTTTTTTTTAATAATTGAATTAAGCTAATTTTACTGCAATTTTTGTATTTTGTTAATGTTCAATGAAAAGTCAGATAAAAGTAGAGTGGTACTAGTCATGTTACATGTTCTTACAATATTATGGGACAAATGACCAAAAGGTTAAAGTCCCCAAAAAAAAAAAAGTTCTTTAAATACTCTCGTCTGCGTTTTTGACAAAAAGCTTTATTCAAAAATTAACAGTCTAAAAAAACAGCAAAATTAAAAATTAAAATTATCCAACGAAAACATGGTAGTTAAAAGCCAATTAACTGCAATCATTGACTCAATTGCTATGCCGGACATGACAGCTTGAGTTTTGTTAGGCTTTATTGAGGTAGCAAAATTGGGCTTCTTTTTGTTCGTCATCACTGATCAATTTCACCCGAATTCTCGGTAATTTCTACTACAATTTTTTCATCGCAAGAATTTGGAATTTTGGCTCCTTTTGCGGATTTCAACAAATTAAAACTGTTCATACATAATGAACAATTTTATCCAATTAGAACCAGAACAAATCTGAAGTAGGGAAAATGTTATAACATTGGTGTGATTGATTTGATACAATTGACTAACTTACTTATTTATATATAATACTACTTATGGTTCCAGTCACATAAAAAACTTCTTCTATCTTATATAATGATTGTTCTTATATAATGTCCGTCAAACTGTTTAACATTCATTAGATTGCGGAGATAACACTTGCAATGATGCAAAATCGTTAACATATCCTTTCACATCCCAAGTAACAATTTCAGTTTTATTCCAGCCGTTTGAGCCAGCTTTTTGATAAAACTTCATTCATAACTGTCAGGTTCCTCTATGCATCTTTGAAACCCAAATGGGCACAAAGTGGCCCACTCGATAAACGGTTGTGAAAACAAATGTATAAAACCTTAACAAGACCATAAAGATGTTGAAAATGTTCTAGAGAAAGATGTTATGACCACTTGAGAACCTTCATAAAACCTATTGGCTGCCATCAGAACCAGCATTGGGCCAAATAACCACAGCTGTCATACTTCACCGTGATAGCGTGGTTGATTTTTGTCGCTCTGCTGTGTTCGATTTTTTGCTCTTCTGATTCATTTAACAGAAATTAATATCTAAGAAAAAAAAGATAGTGTTGCGGAAATTTAGTTTGATGCCAAATCATCAAAACAATTTGAGTTTTTTTTTAGTTTAGAAATCGTAAGAAACTAACCAACCCCATATTCAGTACGTAACGAATCAAAATAATCAAAACTGACAGCTGGAAGTTAATAATTTGCTACACAACTCATGTACTGAAAAATATGGTAAACTGATTAGCTTCAATTTAATCGCTTGTTTTAATTCTAATTGCTCTTGAAAGTAAGAATTGCAGTTGCTGTTGTTTGAAATGATGAAATTTTCTTTTCTTATATAACGTCAAACAAATATTTCTTCAACTTTCTATAGATCTGCATTATTTTTTTTAATTTTTGATGGACGGCTTAAAAACGAAGGAAAAAAACTCTCTTCCCAGTTTTCCTGCTAAGAACGTAATGAATGTTTGTGTCCACCCGAGCAAAGGTTTATACCAAATTGATAACAAGTTTCAATATCCAATTATCACTGTTTGATAACATATTTATCATTTAGGCTGAATAAATAGCCAAAATAACACAAGAGATGACAAATTAATATTCATTGGATATCACAATAACAACTCGTTTTGTTTTCATCGAGTTCAATTTGATAACAAATTTTGTGATTTGAACAAATTTCTTGAGATAATTTCAAATTATGTTATCAACATGATACCAAATTCGTACACTAATAGCTGAAATAGTACTTCTGGTGAGATGCCTAATTTCATATCCATCACCTGCTGGTAAAATTCAGCATTCGTCAGCATGCTGGAAGAATTCAGTAACGTTCGTCAAAAATCGTCTCTAGATATTGATAACAAATGATAAAAAAATTTGTCAATGTTGATAACTTAATAAAGCCCATCATTCAATGTTTTCCGTCAAGGGCTTTCGAATACAACAAGGTTATTCCGTGGTCTGAAATCATGCGTATTACAAATTGTCAGTCCAATAATTGGTTTTTGTTTAACTTACTAATCAGGATGGCATAAACACTTGGATCCAGATTCCAATCCTCCCCCAGAAGACTGCAGAGCTCTGGTGTTTCGTCACTCTCTAAACCAAAAAGGGAAGTTCCATTAATTATGTCACGCAGTAGGGGGGAAAACGTGACAAGCCATACAAAAAAATTTGAAGGTCCATACAAAAAACGTGGAAAGAGGGGGGGGGGGGGTTATAAAAAAGTAACTTTTTGCGTGACATAATTAATGGACGTTCCCAAATAAAATGTTATTCCTTTGTTTTTATTTATATATTCTTAACGAATATCGTCAACAACAACCGTCCACCTTTTTGTCTGCCATTATCTCCAACTTAATAAAAAAAAAAAACCAGTTTCCGCTGATGCAGACTCGTCAACTGTTCTTTTTTAAAAAAACAACGGTCAGGCAAGAATCTTGCAGACATATTAATAATATTTTTTATTGTCAAATAGGTATTTCTGTTGATATTGCCATGCGCAGCCGGCAATTTGGTAAATTTGAAATTATGGTTTCAAGCATTAATGTTTTTAATGGTATAATGCTCAATTTTACGGGGAACATGGTAATTTATGGTTGGAATCATGATCGTTATGAAACAAATTATGGTAGATGCTACTATTAACTGCCACAGTAACATCAAACACATTTGCATGGAATGCAGTACTACAATATTTTTATCAGTGTACTATATAGATTTTGTTACTAAGGGCATCTTCAACGGTGGTCCAAATCGTGGTTTGGATTTATTTTTTTAGACCAAACGCAAAAAAAATCATTGCACTGGTATTGTATATTATACCAGATCTATTTTGCATCTTAAATGTGGTATATGTTTTGATTTATTTTTGCAGCAATTTGGAACAAGTAAAAAAAAATGCTACACGCCACTTGATAATACCAATTAATGAGTAAAATTGTCTTTTAGTTTCATTCCCGAGTAACGAATGGTTTTCTTAGTATTTTACAGCCACTGAATTTTCCGGATAACGCTGACTAGTCTGAAATGAGTAGGCTCCAGGAATTGTGATTGCTGTGGATTTTGCGACAAATTTGGTGGCAATTTCGAACAGTATTTCGATTGCTCGGAAATGAAAAATCATGAAGTCTTTAAAGTAAACAATCGGTTTATTAATGGATTGGTCATGATTTGCACTCGCAAATTGCCCATACAGATAAATTTGAGAGCAGCCTGTTATTTAGACTTATCTTTTGGGAGAAGGGATAAATTTTACAGTGGAGAAACCACTTGAAGATAGATTCGTATTCCTCGGAAGTTTGAAAAATCTTTGATATTCTCAGGAATCGTTTGTAAATATTATATTATTTAATTGCATATTCTACAGTTTCTAAACTGCTTATAAACAATCCTATGCACCTCTCGGCAAACACATGAAATGGCCTCTAAAAACTGAACGAACTCTGGAACGAATATGTTCGGAATTTCAGTGATACCAAAATATTTGGACAAAATCAAAATCAAAATTTCCCCATAATATTTTGGGGAAGTTTACGGAAATTCTTGGAAGATTCCAGGGCTTATGAGAAACTTCCTGATTTTCTGGGAAGTTCTCTGAGCATCTGGGAAATTGTTTGAGCTTTTGGGAAGGTCCCTAAACTTCTGGGAAGATTTCTGAACTTCTGGGACGTTCTCTGACCGTCTGAGATGTTCTGAGATGGGTAAAACGAGTTCACCCACTAAATAGGGAAAGGCACTTCTACCAAAAATAGGTGTTTTTCCACCCATTAATGGGTGTTTGCAAACCACCGTGTAAGTAATACGAAGAATAATAGAATCGGTATTCACATGGGGCAACTTAAAATAAAACGATTCTAAAAATATAACATGACTTCAATCTTTTCAATTAAAATTGCTCTTGAAAGAAAAACCTTAAATATGTAGCCGTTTTCAAGATATTTTTTTTCTTTGCCCACCACTTCCCCCACACCAAATAGCTCTTGTTACGAGCCCTCTGGTAGTGGACTTATCTAGACTAAACAAAATAAAACATATTACATAAAGATTAAAAAAAACACACGCACAAACTTCAATGGTGTGAGTAACAAGTGATGATCATTGAAACAAAAGGTAACTAAACATGGGATACCCAGTGGAACAGAAGCGAAAAAAATTTTAAACTGCTAGTCACCATCCAAAAGGTCTTGACCGGCCTTGGTAAAAACACCACCATGTGGCTGTAATTCACCACTTTAGTTTCGTACTTATAGCAACGCAACGAGTGTAAAAGCTCGTGTATTGCTTTTGACACCGTGTTTGACATTTGGGAAAATACACGAACAGAGTTGTTACAATCACAAGAGAGCTCTCAACATACAGTTAGTATGACAATGGTTGCCATAGATAGAGCATGTTGGTCGGATGATCCCAAAAATTTGATGATTGAACTTATTGGTTTGTTTTCTTTGCTGTTGCGTGACGGGCGCAAAAGTTGATTGAGTTTAACAGGCACGGCACGGTTAGAAATAAAATAAATAAACCACGTGTGTTTTCCGCAAGCGGACACAATCGTAAACACTCGGCTATGGTGATTACTGAAACATCAATCACGATGTCCGAAGCCAAACCACGAGCACTGACATTGGTGTTGTACCCACCGGACCGTGTTGCGTGTTAAGCTAATATCACACTATTTGACATACGCCAAATATTTGTCACGTTAAGTGTTGCCAAATAATGTTGTTTGCGAATTTGTTTGTCCACATTATCAAACTTTGATTATTTTTTGCAAATATTAAACTCAACATTGTTTTGCCTAATATGTAGATCAATTGTTTGACCAACGTACATCAAATGTGTTTGATGACGTATTACATTGTTTACACGGAGAAAAAAGTATTATTCAATCAACGATATTTCATCTCAAATCGTCTATATTTTTGGATTGATTGTAACAATCATACATTTCAAGTAGATTATCTTTTATATACCTAAAACAACTTCAGAATGTGGTTGATTCAAATACACTTGAATATGCTTGGGGTTAGTTCAATTTTCTTTGTAAATAAGATTTTTGGTTTTAAGTTATAAGGGGCGCATCATTAAGCTTGGGACCAGTGTGCTAGTACTTTCTGAGTCAAAAAATATAATCATTGTATTTTGATTGAACCCCATGACTGATGTGTAAAAATTATGGCTCTTTAAATATGAAGCAATTCAAAAATTACTTTGAGCTTAACATATTTCGTGGTTGAACAAAAAAATGTGTTTAATATAGGTATCAACTATCGAGATTGTTATTTCAATCACCCGTCATTTCTTTCCATGTATACCTGTCGCGCTGCTTTTGTCTAACTATTTAGACTGTTGTAATTAAGTTGGGAAGTATTTGTAAAACTTGAAAAACTGTACAATTCCAACTAAGCCCGGATGTTATCAAAGAAAGTCCCGAGAATTGAATTGAATTACAGTGCAGTTCAAAGAACTTCTGAGAACCGGGAAAAGTCATTTCCATGGCTTCGGCCAATTCCATGAACTTCAGTGAAGTCTTGAGAACTTAAGTAAAGTTCCGAAGCAGCAAGGAAATCGCATAAATTTCAGATAACCCTCTTTAATTTCAGAGAATACACGAAATTCAGAGAAGCCCTCGAAACTACAGATAAATCCACAAAACTTTGGAGATCAATTCACTGAACTTCAGAGAAGTCCTCGGAACTCAAGGTCTTTAAAATAATTTTTTGAATTCCTGGTCGCTGTGAAGTCTTGAGAAAAATGCAATGATTTTTTCCAAGATCTTTCATATCCTTTAGCTCTATGAAATAATATCTGACAATCGTGATTGGAATGGATGATTCATTATCATCTTGGCTTTATGAAGTCCCTACTGGAACTTAACGTCTTGCCCTCACTTAGTGTTCTAGATGCACTTTCTCAGTTATGAATTGAGAGTTTTCAATGCCATGTAAAATGTTTGCATTCGTATGATTGTGTGGCAAGGATAAGCCTCCTCCAGCTTGGATTTGCTTTGTAGCTGCGCATTTCCCGACTGAGCTAAGGGAGGGCTGTGATTGTTATTAAACTGTATTAAATCGCTGTTCATCTTGAAGTCTTGAAATATGCATAGGACTTTCTTTAAATCCTTGACACCCTGAAGGACTTGAAAATAGTTCTGGAATTCAAAAACCGGAACGTGATTTGAGCTGTTGATCACCAAAAGACGTTCAAAATAATTCCTGAAGCATCCAAATTTTGGAAAAAATATTTAGAGGATTTCCTTGAGATCTTTTATATTCAGAAGCAGTCTGCTTAAGTTTCGCAAGTCTTATTATATTTATGCTAAGGGTAAATGTCATAACAATAACGGAAACAGTCGTCAACAATAAGCGAAATGGTCCTGGAATGGTTTGTGATTATGTTTTGTGAACAGAATCACGATAATATGAACGGATTTTTTTTCTGTGCATTAATTTGCTCATGTTTGCCACTTCAGAATTTCCAGAGTGCCAAACAAATTATTTGCTAGACTTGAGCAAATGTATTTGACAAAGGGTATCACACTATTTGACAAATTGCCAAATAATTGGAATGACAAACTCAAACCAAACATTTGCCATAGCATTATTTGGTCAAATAAATTTGACCATATTTACCAAATAAAGGGTGTATTCGATAAAAATGGCACACATAAAATTAACTGATTATCGGATTTTCTTGAAATTTTCAGGGAATGAAGAACTACTAATGAGTTTTGATTTACAACATTTGTTTTATTCAATTTCGTCTCCCATCCCGAATGCCCGCACCTTCCTTTTCACTCCACCCATCAAATTTTGTACAACCGATTTTCCCAGTGTTTTTATTGTTTTTACCCAAATTTTCTTCAATTCTAGCTCTGTTTTTATAGTTTTGGGATGTTTGCGAAGTTCCGTTTTCATAATTGCCCAGAATTTTTCAATTGGACGAAGTTCCGGTGAATTTGGTGGGTTCATATCCTTTGGCACAAAATTGACTCCGTTGGCTCGGTACCACTCCAATACGTTTCGAGCGTAGTGGCAGGATGCTAGATCAGGCCAAAACAGAGTTGATCCTTTGTGCTTCTTAATGAATGGCAAGAGACGCTTCTTAAGGCACTCTTCCGTGTAAATCGCACCGTTTATTGTTCCGGAAGTGATGAAGGGAGCACTTATTTCACCACATCCGCAAATCGCCTGCCAGATTAGAAACTTCTTTGCAAAGAAAGTTGACGGAAGTCGGCCCAGGAAGTTGACGGAAGTCGGCCTTGACGTATGTTTCGTCATCCATCACGATGCAACCGGATTTGGTGAGCAGCTTCGTGTAAAGTTTCCGAGCGTGGGATTTCGCAGTGATGTTTTGTTTTTCATTCCGGTTTGGGGCTTTTTGCACTTTGTAAACATGTAACCCAGCACGCTTCATGGTTTTCTGCACAAAACCGACTGACACCATAGATTTTTTAGCGACATCTCGAATTGACATGTTTGGACGGTTCTTGAATTGTTGTACGATTTTCCTGGCCATTTTACTGTCCATTGGACCACTTTTACGACCACTCCCGTCCAATCCACCGGTGGGACGCCCCTGGATTTTGATTGTGAGTGCACAAAATTTTCTCATGGACAATTTCTTGATTCGACGACATGACTGGAACTACTGATTGTATAACTATGAAACTTGGCAGATGTAAATAATACACTATGGATAAGATCTACTCAAATTTCTAGGTTTTTTACTCATACGATTCAAAAGTTACAGAAGATTTTCTGTGTGCCATTTTTATCGAATACACCCTTTATTTGGCGTTTCATCATATTTTGCCAAATATTTGGCGTTTGGGAACAACGAAAATAGTGTGCTTCTAAAATTAAGTATTCTTGTGAAATCTTTGTTGATGTTCCTTTGTGAATAGCTAATTTATAGCGAGTAACTATTGTCTCAACATCTAGAATGCATAATTAAGCATTTCGGTTCAATTTAGCCAAATTTAGGTCATTTGAAGATCATGAAGAATCATGAAGATAATTTGTTCAGCTTAACCAATGAAATCATAATGGCTAAAAAGTTGAGGAAATCGAAAATCTCACTCAAGTCTACAACTATTGATTGATGAATGATGTCTCAACTGCTTCAAAATAAATCGATCATCATGATGCCAACAAGAGTTTGTCGATTATCACTGGATTTATGACATTTTTGATACACAGGCCTAGGCTAACATTACATCCCGTTATCCTAAGCCAGTTTGAAAACAAATTTTGAAGACATGTATAAACCAATTCTAGACAAAATCATCAAAAGGTCGAAAGTAACATTTGTAAACAATGACTTTAAACGTAAATTTCCTGGAAATGCCAGGTTGCTAACATCTACATCCACTACCAACGGGAAGGTAATAGCTCCTTGTATCTATTTCTGGTGCTATTTAGTTCGTGGGAGCAAGCAGATTCCAGAAAAATACTCTAGAAGTCATTGTTTACAAATGTCAGGGTAGTGGATTAATGGATAAATAATAGTGACTTTTGTGACTAAAATAATAAAAATAGTGACCGAATAGTGAACAAATAGCGACTAAAAAGTGATTTCCAAATTTTAGTATTAATTTAATCTTTTATACATTTGATGTATAGGTACAGTAAAAATGAGCTAAGTGATCACATCCGTTTGCAAATATGAATAATGCTGCGACGCAGTATCGCATTTTGGTTTTTTTTTTGTCAAGAAGCTTGTAATCAAGCGACTATTTTTTCTCCACGGCCTCATGTATTTGGGCCGTAGCAAAACGGGTCTATATGCACGGTTGAAACACCTTCCAGTATGACCTGTGCTAGAATTACATCTGACATATCTTGCTTCTCAATTCCTTTTTCGAGCCGTAGCCATGTGAAGCTGTTTTCACAACCTTTATCGCCTGAGAGTATTTAGGTTCACGTACAGCGGTTTTCTAAGCAAAGAACTGGCTCCAAAATTCCTCAATTCTGTACTCTGTACTCAAGGTCAGCACCTCGCGTTTCAACAAGTTCCATGCGTCAATAAGAAAACTATAGTTGACCTGAATCGGAAGTAACTTGGCGATTTTCACAACGTTCTTCGATCTAAGGGGGCATATATGACCCAAAAGAATAATGGCTGTATAAAATCACACAGATTGAATAAAAGTGTACACTGCCTTCGGTAAATTTGTTTTCCAGCATTTTTTCTATGTAGAATATATAAAAAAAATGAGTTTAAGACATAATTGACGACCTGACATCCTGATTAGGAAGAAGTTCAGGAAGAAAAAAAGTGCCTAATAAATAGGGCAAAGCGTTGTTTTAGAATATTGTACATACGCGAACGTATTATTAATGCACCTTGATAAACGTTAAATATTTTTTTATCTTTCTGAGAGGTTCTAGGTCATCCAAAATGTACTTGAGTTCAAAGCTTTAGATCTACAGTTGTAAGAGAAGCTTTTAGGGCTATGTAAGGTTACGATATGTAATCAAACATATTGAATGAACCTTTTGGAAGGTCAACAGTCATTATTTCATAACTTTATGATGTTCTTGGTCATTCAAACTGTCCTTGAGTTCAGAACATAAGATCTACAGAAGTAACTATAGCTTTATGAGCTTTATAAAGTTACACTACGAAGTCAAATATATTCAGTGAATATTTTCGAACGTAAAAAATACCATCATGAGATAAACGGGGATGATCTAGGTCATCCAAACTGTTCTTGAATTCAGAACGTATGATCTACAGTTATAACAGTAGGTGTTTAATGTGTGCAATGTGTATTTAAAAATGATGATTGAATAGTGTGGAACGACAACATACATTATGCGACAATCTTGGGGTATTCTAAAGGGTGTCCACGATGAAATTGCCACACGATGAAATCGCTCTAACTTTTTAACCGTTGGGTAGAATTTAATGAAAATTTGGGTGGATTTAGTTCATAGTGCATTATTTACATCCTGCAAGTCCTGTGATCAAAACTCGCGGAAATGGAGTCGAAAGAACATCTCGTGCGTGATAAAATCTTGCCCATTCATCACGAGAACAAGGATCTCTCGCATCGTTCCATCGCTAAAACGTTGGGAATCGCGAATTCCACGGTGTCGCAAGTGATTAAGCGGTTCGAGGAACGGTTGACCACCGATCGGAAGCCCAGAAGTGAAGGAAAAAGTATTCCGTACAACACAAAAAATCACAACCACGTAGTTGGGGCCTTCAACCGAAATCCGAACGCCTCCTGCACCTAAGCCGAAGTTTTGTCCAGAAGGCCAAAACTAAGGCTGGGCTTCGAACGTTCAAGGTACAAAAGGCCCCTAATCGCGACGAGAAGCAGAACAAGTCCGCCAAAACCCGTGCCAGGAAGTTGTACCTCAACATGCTGACGAAAGTTGAATGCTGCATCATGGACGACGAAACATATGTGAAGGCCGACTTCAAACAGATCCCCGGCAACCTGTTTTTCACGGCCAAGGATAAGTTCAGCGTTCCGGAGCATGTCCGCACTCAGAAGATGTCCAAATTTGCGAAGAAATTCCTGGTTTGGCAAGCCATCTGCACGTGCGGGAAGCGGAGTGCACCTTTCGTGACCCAGGACACGATGAACGGACAGGTGTACATAAAAGAGTGCCTCCAGAAGCGGCTGCTTCCTCTCCTAAAGGCCCACAACGTCCCAACAATCTTCTGGCCGTATTTGGCCTCATGCCACTACTCCAAGGACGTGCTGAAGTGGTATGCGGACAATAAGGTCAATTTCGTGCCGAAAATGTTCAACCCTCCCAACACTCCGGAGCTCCGCCCCATCGAGAAGCACTGGGCGATTATGAAGCAGCACCTTCTTAAACTACCTAAGGTAGTGAAGACAGTCGAGGAACTGAAGAAAGTATGGGTTTACATGCAAAAAAAGGTTGATTCACAGGTTGTGCAGTATCTTATGGCCGGGGTTAAGGCCAAGGTGCGGGCCAAGGCCAATTTGCGTATGGACTGTAAATAAAATACGAGTGAAATGGTAAAATGAAGTTTAATATTTATTTCTCAATCCCTGAAAATTTGATGGCAATCGGATGCAAACTCGAATTTTGCGAATCAATTTTGTGTATGGCAATTTCATCGTGGACACCCTTTAGGTACTTTAAACTGTCCTTAAGTTCATCACAGAAAATCTAAAATTGTAACAGGAGTTTTTTGAGCTATATATGGTGACCATATTCTATACCGGAAAGGTCAACATTCATTATGTTATAACTTGGAGATCTTCTAGGTAACCCAAACCGTCCTGGAGCTCAGAACTTGAAATCTACGATAGTAATAGTAGTTTTTTGGTCTATACAAAGTTACGTCACGTATTCAAGTATATTCAGTGAGTATTTTCGAACGTGAAAATACACAACAAGATAATCTTGGGATGGTCTAGGTCATACAAACTATCTTTGAGATCAGAACATAGGACTTACAGTTGTAACAAAAGCTTTGCTAGGCTATGCAAAGCTACAATGTGTATTGAAACATATTCATTAAATATATTGGAAGAACAACAGACATTATGAGATAATCTTCGGATGTTTTAGGTTATCCAAACTTTCCTAGAATTCAACACTTAAAATCTACAGCTTTTTGGACTGAAAAAAGTAACAATATGTATTTAACCAAATTAAGCGAGTCTCTTGGAAGGTCCACTGATAAAATAAAATATCTTGGAATGTTGAGTTCAGAATTTAGGATCTATAGTCGTAAAGTTAGCATTATAATCTATGAAAGGTTATGCATTCAAACACATACAGTGAAGCTTCTGTAAGCTCACTAGTCATTATAAGATTATCTCCGGATATTCAGGTTCATTAAAACTGACCTTGAGTTTAGAACTTAAGATATTTTGAGTTATACAAAGCTACAACATTCATTGAATATGTTTAAATGTATTGTTACTACAGTAGATCTTAAGTTCAGAACTCCTGGGCAGTTTGGACGACCCAGTACTTTTAAATAAAAAATCCTATTTTTTTTTCAATCATTTCCATGTTATTGAGCCAGTCAGAATTCACAAAATTGCTTTTATAAATTAGGCCTGAAAGGATTAATTCAAAGTACATTGCATTGTACTATCTACAAAATGGTTTACATTTAGTATCGTAGTCCACGTCATTTCTTTTAGATCAAATGCTACAACGTTGACATAACAAGTTTTACAACGTTGCCAAAAAATATTCGGTTTAACAGCAGTCAAACAAAGTCAGAATAACCTTAAATAATTGATGAATTATGATTTTTTAATTCTACTGTATCATAAACTAAGAAAAAATATAAAATTTCAATGTACGACTTCAAATGGAACTTTATACTACGCATTTATAAACTGGTCGAATTGCATGGTATCCCGATTTCATTTATGATCAAATTTAGTTCGCTTGACTGTCGGGATACGAACAATCAAATCTAGATTCAAAATTACTAGGTGAGTAACCGGAAAAAAGTATTCCGCATTTGAAGAAAACTGAATCCAACAAAATATTTTTGAAAAATAATGAAATATTATGTAATGTGGGACCACGTGCATCGAATTCAAGCTAATCTAGAGTGCTGTGACGGATCAGCGTTCGCCAGGGCATCTAGTGTTTTTGGTGGATATTTTTAGACTCTATACAGTGTGGCCAGATCACTTAATTTGATTGACTATTGTACAAGTGATGTTTTAAACTTTTTACAATTGGCGGTGCAAAAATAGTGACTTTAGTGACCATTTTCCGAAAAATAGTGACATTAGTGACTTTTGGATGCAAATAGTGACTTTTTAGTGACAAGACTCAAAATAGTGACCAAGTCACTAAAAAGTGACCTGCTACCAGCCCTGAAATGTTACTTTCGACCTTTTGACTATTTTGTCTAGAATTCATCAAAGTTTCATATCAATAGCCCTACTCACGAAAAAAAAATCCCAGAAATTCGAATTTGACAAAATAAATCTTAGATAACACAATATCTCGACGTTTCATGCATTTAAAAAACCTTCGATTCCCGAAATTTCAGGTCTCTCTTTTGAGACATTTTTCAGATTCAAAAAGCTCAAACTTTAAAAGCTTTGCGGTAGGCCTGAGCGTGTCTGATTGAGCGTAGAACAATATTGCGTAGTCTTTTTTCGAGACAATAAACAGTTTGCATATATTTCGATTAAAAAATCATGGTCACTGCCACCCAGTGGATGTACTGTAACATACTGTAATAGCAAATGTGGAAGATGTCTTTTAGAAAACAGCCAAATCCAAGAACTTAGTATAATTACCTCTGTTCGGAATGATTTAAAATTGTTGGACATCTAGTACAACATAACAAAAAAATATACGCTAGCAACGATTGCTCTGCGGATCAACGCCCCTAGTATCAATAGAATTGGGATACAGAGAGAGTTCAACCATCGCTTGGACCTCGGCATTGTTTTGAAAGTGAGGAAAAGGTGAAACATGTCTTTTGGGAAACAGCCAAATGCCACAAACTTACCTCAATAACCTCTAATTGAACAGACACAATTTCTGGACTACTTAAATAACATATCAAAGAACTATACGAACAAATATCTGTGGGATAAAGTCAAACATTAATTTTAGATTAAAAACTTTCAATAAACCACACAACAATGATTTGAACCGCACTGCGATTACCACAAAAGTGATCTTAATTGTGGCGCGATTTGAATGCGAAAAATTGTTTTGCTCTAAATTGGGTTCGGGCGATTGTGTAAGTGTGGAGAAACTTAACGAAACTTTAGCTATTCACTATTGTTTGGGGTGGACACTATTATAGCATCATATAGTTTGCCGCAACGCCTATCCAGATGCTTTTCGGTATTCTCTCCAAAGTTGGTTTATGTTTTGCAATGGAAGTTTTGATTGTTCGAATAATTTTCTGTATGTTAAGTATTCCAGCTTTGCCAGTTTTTTTGAGAAATGCCGTGACTGTCACCAGCCGAGAAGATGAATCCAATGAAGTTTTGATTTCCATGTCTCAGGATTTTCGGAGGGAAATAACTTCAACCAAAATGTCTCCCGAAAAAATTGGAATGGCGTCCTGCCCTTCGTGATAACCTTCCAAGACAATGCGAGATGTCCGGGCTGCTTCGTGAGCCGACAAAAGTCCGAACGTTACGACTACACTAGAGATGTAGAATTTTTCAGGAAGGTTTGTGAATTTAAGTTCTGCATGCAAGAACGGTACCATTGTTCTTTTCGACGTAGTTGTTTCTTTAAATAAATGAACTCATTGCTTTTAGTTTACTCATCATTTCATTCAATGATCGTCCAATTCTCGCAATCGCAATTTCAAAAATGTGCTTGCCTATGCTTTATAATTTCCCAGCTATTGACAAAACTTTCATCACAAACTGCGCAACGCAAGTTCAATAGCATATGATGCTCCCTAAAGTGGTCGTCCAATTCATCGAAGTCCTCGAACAACGAGCTCACGCACTTCAAGCTCCAACATTTGATGCGCCTTTCTTCCGGTTTACTCTGGTGTATCCGGCGATGATTGTCCAGTTTGGTCATCGTCGGAAAACGTTCCAAACAATCCATACAACGGTAGTATCGTCCAGGTTGAGTACCATCACTGGTAGTAGGTGGACCGTTCATCCTGTTAGGCCGATTGAAGTGTACAATCGGATGTGTGAACGGAAGGTTAGGGTTCAAAGCTTCGGGGGGCATTTGCCTCGAACTGAAACCAGGCTCGACGAATACTCGCGCACAAAAACCTGTGAATCTTTATTCTGAGCATGAGTAAACCAAGCTGAGTATTCTGGTGTCCTGAAATCTGGCCGTTTTGTAGGTTAATTTGTGGAACCGCTGGCGGCCGAGCTCCAGATGGATCAATCATTCGTTGGGGTTGTGGCGGTTGTCCAAGGGGAATAGGCGGTCGGTAGGAGGGTCTTCTCATCTGGTTGCCTTGTTGGTTCATTGCTGAAAGTCTTGGCGGTTGAACTCCAGATGGAACAAACATTCGCTGTGGTTGTGGTTGTTGTCCTGGTATTATGGGCCGGCCGCCGTACGAGGGTCTTATATACACCAATTGATGTTGTCCAGGGAGGCTAGGCGGTCCATAGGAGACTACTGCCATCTGGCTGCATTGGTTTATCATTTCTAAAACTCTTGGCGGTATTACTCCAGATGGAACAAACTGTAGCCGTTGTTGTAGTTGCTGTCCTGGTGGAAAGGGCGGCTGGTACGGGGGTCTTGCCATCTGATTACCTTGCTGATTTAGTACTGGTAATCTTGGCGGTTGAGCTCCTATAGGCAATATCATTCGCTGTTGTCCTGGTGGCATGGCCGGCTGGTACGGGGGTCTTGCCATCTGATTACCTTGCTGATTCATCACTGGTGGCAGCTGAGCTCCTATTGGCAACATTAGTTGCTGTTGTCCTGGTGGGATGAGCGGCTGGTTGGGTAGTCTTGGCAGTTGAGCTCCTATTGGTAAAATCATTCGCTGTTGTTGTAGTTGCTGTCCTGGTTGAATGGGCGGCTGGTACTGGGGTCTTGCCATCTGGTTACATTGCTGATTCAGTACTGGTAATCTTGACGGTTGAGCATCTATTGGCAAATTCATTCGCTGTTGTCCTGGTGGAATGGGCGGCTGATACGGCAGTCTTGCCCTCTGATTACCTTGCTGATTCATCACTGGTGGCAACTGATTGCCTTGCTGATTCAGTACTGGTAATCTTGGCGGTTGATCTCCTATTGGTAAAATCATTCGCTGTTGTTGTAGCTGTTGTCCTGGTGGCATGGGTGGCTGGTACGAGGGTCCTATCATTTGACTGTTGAGTTGGTTCGATACTCGGAAACCTTGGCGGTTGTACTCCAGATGGAACCAACATTCGCTGTTGTTGTGGCAGTTGGTTCGGCAGCATAGGCGGTCGTTGGAAATGACCTGCCACATTAGAAATTATGCATTGTGGAATCTGTGGGGCATCAACTGTCACGCTCTGGGGATTCACTGAAGGTGGCGGTACTGCCGATGGACATGTATTATCTCAAGGAGGTGGCGTTGTTTCTTTTCCTTGTGCGAGGGTTCTCCAGGTTCATGCTTTTCTTCTTTTCTTTGTTGCACTACAAGGAAGACCATAAGAGTACATGTGAATGTTGATTTATATTCAAGTAACATACCTTTTTCTTAGATGGCTTAGTTTTTGGAGGCATTTTTTGAGAAGCGTAATTATGAACTACTGAGTAGTACTTGTCTATCGAATGTAAGAATTGTAACAGCTTGTCAAATTTTATAGCATACGCCATTGAGTTTAAGAACAACAAATTGAAGGCATCAGACTTAGGGGTATTTCCCAAAGATTTCACGCCACATTTGCTCTAATCCACACACTTAGAAAATTTTTACAGTATTCGGTAATTTTTTTACCGAGCTTTCAACAGCTAAACGTTTGGTAATCCGATTTAGGGGCTATTCATAAACCACGTAGACTTATCTGAGGGGAGAGGAGGGAGGAAGGGTTGAGTTTTTAAAAATATGTGGAGAAAAGTCTACGAGGAGGGGAAAATTACGAAAATCTATCTATACATACAAAAATGAATTTCTTTCTGTCTGAACCTTATAGAATCAAAAACTTCTAAACAAATCGACGTGAAAATTTTGTATGGAGGGGTTTTCAGGAAAAAAAAAGGTTCTTATAAGTCCCCTCTTTCTCTGGAAAGCGGCTGCCTCCACAAACAAAACACAAATTTCTGCATAACTCGAGAACTAATGTAGCAAAGGAACCAACATTAGCCTGTAGGTGTTTTAAGAAGCAAAAAATGTTTCTATGGTAATTTAAGACCCCTCCCCTCCCCCTCTATAATGGGAGGCTCTCATACAAAAGGAACAGAAGTTTCTCAAAAGCTTATCAAGCAAATGAAACCACATTTGGCATGTGGGGTTTTATGGAGGCAAGAAATATTTCTATGGTAGTTTGGGACCCCTCCCATCCCAGAAGGAAGGGCTTTCATAAAAATGAAACTGAAATTTCTGCATAAACCCAAAATGAATAAAGTAAATGGAACTGAATTTGGCGTGTGCGGATTTTTGAGACAAAAAGTAAATCTTCTGTGGTTTTAGACTCTCATACAAATGAAACACAAATTTCTGCATAACTCAAGAACTAAATAAGCAAATGGAACTAAACTTGGCAGGTGAGAGTTATTGAAGGCATGAAATGTTTCTATGGTGGTTTGGGACCGCTCCCCCTTTTGAAAATGGGGGCTCCCATACAAATGAAACATAAACTACTGCATAACTCAAGAACTAATCAAGCAAATGAAATCACATTTGGCAAATGGAGGTTTTTGGAGGCAGGATTTCTACACGGTGTTCAATAAGTTCGGATACACTTTCAAAATTTGTTAAAAAAATGAAAACATGTTTTTTTATTTTTTGGATTTATGTTATTGAAAGCTATGTTTACAAGGAACGTTTACAACATTTCTCTTGGAATGACCCCCTTTGTACTCCTTAACGAGCTTCAAACGTTTCTCGAACGCGTCGCAGGCGGCACGCACGGACTGCATGGGCATTTCGTCCCAGATTTTGAGAATTACCGTCTTGAAATGATCCAAAGTGCTGACCTTGTATTCGTTCAGCTTCGCCATCATATAGGACCAAACAAAAAAGTCGAGAGGATTCAAGTCCGGGGAGCTGGGAGGCCACAAAGTTTTGTCCAGAAAGTCGGTTAAATTGTCCCGACACCAGGCTTGAACCACATTTGCCGTATGGGCTGGTGCACCGTCCTGCTGGAACACGTAGTGCTCATCGCCGTAGAGGCTTCGGAGACTGGGGGCAACAACCTTTTCCAAAACCTCAGTTTTGTAGTACGCCGCGTTGATTTTGACGTTTTTTTCAATAAACACCAAGGGTAGCTACCACGTTTGCATACTGCCCCCAAACCATCACCGACGCGGCACTTTGGAACCGAGGGATGTTTATATTGGATTCAGGAATGCTGTCCCTCGATGGCGCCCACACCCGGTCATTTTGCACATCATGTGGCTGCTGCAGCACGAACAGTTTCTCGTCCGAAAAACAAACTCCTGACCAGCGTGCCGAGAGAGGATCCTCTTAGCTCGATCCAACCGCTTTTGCTGGTAGCCTCCGGAAACGCCATGGACCTTACGTTTTTTGTAAGGCCTGAAACCAAGGTCCTTGGTGAGTATGGTGTGAGCGGTTCCAATGGAAACGTTGAGATCTGGCAGCCGTTTTCCGGATTGAGCGGTTCTTTTTGCGCCGAATTCGCTCCCTCACGATCTTGATGACCCGTGGCGTCCTCGCTGAACGCGGCCGACCGGATCTCGCACGGTCATTGGTCGAGGACGTCTCCCGGTATCGCCTGATGGTCTGTAGACAAAGTTCCGCTTGACCCCATGCGATTTCAGCAGCCGGAATATATCGCCGGGTCGCTCACCGTTCAAAAACGCTTAATTACGAAGTCCCGATACTCTTTCATCGCGCGTAACAAACGAACAACAACTAACAGAATGTCAACACCGCGCACATTCGGTAGCGTATGAATGAAGCTAAAGCTGACACCAATACCAATGCAGAATATGTACATGGCGCATACCTACGCAATGATGAAAACTTGTATTCGAACTTATTGAACACCGTGTATGTATACAAAAATGAATTTCTGTCTATCTGTCTGTCTGACTGACTGACCCTTGTAGACTCGGAAAGTTCTGAACTGATCGGCGTTTAGCATTTGTATGGAGGATTTTGGGGCTGTGGAAAGTTCATACGATATGTTTGAGACCCCTTCTCCTTCTGGAAGAGAAGCTGGTGGGGGTGGGCTTTGACACAATGAAACACAAATTTCTACATAATTTGAGAACCAATCAAGCTGTTGGAACCAAATTTTAAACAGAAATTTGAAGCAAATAAACACAAATGTGTATTTCTCGGCTAAGCAGCATGTTCTGACGAAGTTTGAACCACCTCTTAGTCAAAA
>JASCZW010015686.1:0-20066 GCA_034211315.2 Aedes japonicus
TCATAAAAATGATTTAATATTGGTGCACTGGTTTCGAAGATACTGACATTTTAGTAAACGTACTTTTTTCCAAAAATCAAAAAATCAAAATTTTTGTATATCTCAAAAGCGGATCTACCTTTATTTTTTCTGACCACGGCATTGAATTCAATGCAGGATTTTGCATTGGTAAATGATCATCACCTTATCGAGTTCGAAAAATGCGGTCAACTAGTGGTTACCAAAAGGAGTACTCAGATTCAACGTTTCGATAACAATTACCATCCAAACGAAATGAGCTTATCATTAGGCATCCTTCAGCGGTGGTCTATTTTCGGAACAACTTGATACTTGATTTGCATCAGCAAAACTCTAATTGAACCAGCTAAAATAGACCAACTTTGCCTTCTCTGCACCAGTGTTGTATTTGTTGTTGTTAAACCCACCAGCACCTGTAATTCTGTCAATTATTCAACATCAGAGATCAGAAGCTTTTTCTCAGAGATCGCAGATGTTTCACAAACTTTTTGCAATGGATTGTTTTGACCAAATAATGTTTAGTGCGTCGTTAGCGATGAATACTTGCTCTTTCGTATGGCGGAGTGGAGTGTGGAATTCGTGCATTTAATCTAAACGATATTAGATAATGTTGATTTTTAATTTGGCAGCAGATAAACAAGAGTCGAAACGGAGAAGATCACGTCCTTGAGTACATCAGAAATTCATAAATCAGAAAACGTCCCAGAAATTCAGGGACCATATCTGGACCATTCCGAGAATTTTTCCATAAGTTTAGGAAGCTTCCTAGTAGTTCAGGAATCTTTTCAGAACCTCGAGGAACTTTCCAATAGTTCGAGAGAACATCCCAGAAGCTCAGGGCACTTAAGTTTTAAGAGTATGAGCATGAGCATGAGCATGATTGACCGCCTGAGGTTGCTTTTCCGTTGTTGCCAGATCAGCTGTTATTACACAAAGAATCAACAGATGATGCTTGGGACTAGCATACATCTTCAATGTGTAAAAACTGGTGATCCCAAACTAAGGCAATACCGGCGCTGGCCCTGTCCGAATGCAGATCAAGTAAGGAAAGGGTAGGAATATGTTGACGTGATACTCGCTTTATTGGAAGTCGCGGAATCCACTACACTTCCACGAGAAATCACTGGGATTTTGGATAACAGGATTGGGTAGTAGCAGGGTTCGTTTTGGTTAACGAAAAGCTGTCAAGTTAAATATTTGAAAATTAGTACCGATATCCGATTTGAACCGATTTAAACAAACAGTAAGGATGCTATTGGGGCCACTCACAAAGTGTGATTGTGGTTTTTCATTGGGAAAACAAATTGATTTTAAATAATGCTGTAAAGCCGATTTTGACCGGTTTAAACCAACAGTAAGGATGCCGTTGGGGCCACTCACAAAATGTGATAGTGGTTTTTCATTGGGAAACTAGGAGATGTTTTACAATGCTGGAAAGCCGATTTGTACCGATTTAAACCAACAGTAAGGATGCTATTGGGGCCACTCATAGAGTGTGATAGTGGTATTTCATTAGGAAAACAAGGCAATTCATCTCAACGCCTGAGAGCCAACTTTGACCGATCTACACCAACAGTACAGATGTCGCTGGAGTCATTTACAAAATGGTACAGTGGTTTATTTTTTCCAAGATAGGGTGGCCCGACGAGCATGGCGAACGAATAATATGAATCACAATCAAATATGTACCTCTCCACCGACCCATCTTACCCGGCGAACCACGACCTCTCATGCTCACTCGATCACTCGCGCGACGACAACGCAATGGCGACGCAATAGGCAACCAAAACAATAGACATAGACGTCCGATAACAAAATATTACGGAACAACCCATCAACACAACCGATTCAATCGATTTAACTGATGGTCTGCGCAAACCTATTAAATAAGGACATATAGATACAATGGGTAACAATTACCTGTCTTGCTCCACGTCCTTGAGAGCACTCACTACCTCACGAGTAGCCTGTACCCAACTTCACAGGCATTCGTCAAGGCTCTGGTACACCAATTCAAATCTCCTTGCCAAACCGAAGCACCACTACTTAAAAAGTTTTGAAAAATAGAGAGATATTAGATATTGTCTCCAAAATTTGTCTCCAGAAATTAATTTATTTTTTGCCTGAAAAGAAACAATGTTAAAAACAAAGATATGAATGAGAATAGTGAGAATATTTTATTGAATAAACTAATACAATACTCAGTTGTTTATTAAGCTGGAGCTCATTTGCGTTATATCTGACGAACTTAGTCGATGAATCAACCCTCTCAGATTTATCGCTAATACGCTATTCTGACAAATTTACAAGCTCAGAAATGTGTACAGATTCATAAAGAACAAAAAGTCCGGGTACCGATGCAACACGGCATCCGAACTTTGGATTTGGAGATTAGTGTCGCTTAACAAATCCTCAAACAAATATGCGAAAGCACGTTGGCCAATATTTAGCGTCAACCAGTGGGTACGTGTGTTCAACTCCAAGTTCCCCTTCTTTCAAACTCACTTTCAGTTCAATTTACCCTTTGAGTTGGACACATCACAATAGAAAATATTGTGATGGAGCACGGACGGTTACTAGATGTATAAAAAATACTCTACAACCCATTTAGAATAAAATCTGAAAAATCCAAATTTGGCTAACACCCACCATCAGGGTACTTAAGTTTTAAGAAGAACTTAAACTTCTTACTACTGGATAATTTTTCATACCGAATCAAAACGAGAACCAACTACACCAGCTACATCAACACCAATTTATTAAAAACTATGCAAATCGACCAACTTCTCAGATTTTTTTTTCAATTTCTCGTAAATTATAAAAATATTTGTGATATTCTGCTTTTTATAATGGAAGATTTATTTATGTATTTACATGACATAACCTCACAATATTATAACATAGCCTGATACACAATATCCCTCCATAATGCCCGATTCGTGGCTGCTCCTGTCCAATCCCTTGGGCACCTGTACCCCCTAGGTCTTGCTCCACCTGGTCTGACCATCTTGCTCGTTGCGCCCCACGTCGTCTTGTACCAACCGGACTCTCGTCGAACACCATTTTTGCAGGATAGTTACCCAGCATTCTCGCAACATGTCCTGCCCAGCGTCCTTCCAGCTTTTGCCACGTTATGAATACTGGGTTCGCCGGCGAGATGCGCGAGCCCATGGTTCATAACTTCTTTAGTTTTCATTTCCAAGCAATCCGAATACTATTCGGAATCGGAATTTGCCACCAAATTGCAGTAATCAGCAAATCCACAACAGTCACATTTCCGGGAGTCTCCTCATTTCGAACTAGTCAGCGTTTTCCGGAAACGAAAAGCAATTCGCTAGCACCGGGAGCAACTTGAGGTAATTATCAGCATCCGAGGCGAGCAACACCACTTTTTGTCCGGCACCAGCATCATCCGCACTAAACACGGCTACTTTTCGGCTCAAAAGATGAAATTCTAACTAGAAATTAGAAGAAAAATTAGTATTTTCCATTTAATTCCAACTACCTTTGCTTATCTTCGACAGATACGCGTATTTCATCTACAATGTGCAGACTTCTTCAGTGTCTCGTACTAATAACTCGAGTTGCGAAATTTTACTCATTCACTGGTATTATCAAGCAGCGTGTAGTGTTTTGGAACGGTATTTTTCTTGTTCCAAATTGCTCCAAGAATAGATCAAAAAATAGTTCTCGTTTGAAATGATGCAAAATAGATCCGGTATAAAACAAAATTTACAACACCGGTGCAACGATGTTTTTGCGTTTCGTCTAAAAAAATAAATCGCATCCACGATTTGGATCACCGTTGAAGGTGCCCTTACAGAGAACGTTTAGAACGTGATATGAGAGCGAATGAGTGCGATAGAACAAGTTCTCCATTTTATCCAACAACAGCAGCGGTATCTCAACGTAATTTTCGTTGGAATTCCGACTGAGTTGTCCAATTGATGTTATCGTAATGCCGTCTATATTTACGGTATTGTTTATTCCACCACGAATTCGATACTTTTCTAATCCACACACATCGATCTTCAAACAATGGTTGAGGAATTTCACAATCAAACAACGCCTGCTGCCGCCACCCTTCTTCAGCGACAATTGGTACGGACAATTGAGAGCCAAACATGCCCTCTTTCCGCGGCTGGATCGTTGTATCTTCTGTGCAAATCAAACCCCGCCGATTACAGTCTGATTGACAGTTATGTTCGGAAAATATTTCCCAGACGGATCTTCTCGCCCTTATCGGCGGCGATGACGAATCCCTCACCGGTAGTCGGTCACTTGATTAGAACGTGCCAGCGGAGTGAGCGCCCGAATCCGACTTGTGAGTGAATCCGCGTCGTCTGTCTGTATTCCTAAATCGGGGGCCTATCACTTTCGCTGTCCAATGAGCAGCTGGTGGGCGTTGATAATTGACACCTACACCGAGTGGCATGAGTTCTCCGATCCGATCGCTCCTCTCAGCCCGAAGACTCGGGGGTGGATGAACGTCATCAGTTACGAAGTCGTCGGGTCTTTGCGACGGTGTAGGTTGCTGGGATGATAAGAAATTGCCACTTGCTGCCGATGGTTGAAGAGTAGATAGGAGCTATATAAATGTTAAATGACATCGATGATTCGGTGCAATTGGAAAATCAACCCGAAACCGGGAACATTTCGCGGTCGAATTGTTGAGGCTATTTTTTGTGAGTCGTGGAAGGTGAAAATAATCGTTTTTTTTTTCATGTGATGAGAAGTGAAGAAGAAGTGAACTTTTGGCAGTGATTGTTTGTTTTGTTGCAACAGTTTTGGGAATACTCATCGAAGTGATCGAGGCATAGTGAGAAATACACAGAAAGTGTTTTGAAAAATAAACAAAAGAAAACTAGTTTCATCGCAGAGTCGCTGAATCCAAATTGACAAAGGTGAGTGACGGGACAAGTTGACATGTGAGTTCGTACTTCGTGAGATAGATTATTAGTTGAGTTTATGGTGAAAAATTTGAAAAGTAAACAATAATCGTTTAATAAGTGAACAGTTTTTAGTGTTTTCTTAATGTGAAAGTGCAAGATGTCCTTCCACTTCGCATTTTAACTGGAACTTATCTCGTCGCTCAGAAGTTAAACAAGGCTGAAAATAGAGTGTTAAGGTTGCTCCCCCGGAGCGATCGTTTAGATTCATTCTAAACCTTGAAAACTTGATAGTTCACCAGATATTGGTCGGTAAAAATGCGAAATGGTGGAAATCATTGTATGTAAAATGTAACCCGTCAAATGTGTTCTTAAACTTATTTTTGAATTTATATATGATATGGATATCAACTATCAGAACAGATTTTTCAAAATGTTGTGAAGTATTAAATTGGTAACTCAACTATTTTGAAATGTAATAAGAACTCTGCCGTCAAGTCGTGAGGCCTTCCGTAAAATGTTAAAGTGCTGTGAATACAGTTCTCAAGTACTTTTTCAAACAGACGTATCTGATTTTATTAACATAGAGGGGAAGTTAGATTCAAAAGTTGAATTCATCAAACCTCTTATGCTAGGGCCACCAACTCAAGGAATAACATTTCGAAAACATGATGGTGATGCTGCTTTCCGTGAGGGTGCTAAGAGTTTTGAGAAATTTCCGTTTGAATCCTACTTCCCCTCTTTGTTTACAAAATTAGATACGAATGTTTGAAAAAGTACTCGAGAGTTGTTTATCGTGCTTTCCCCGTTTCCATGACGACCAGACCTTCTGGGGCTAGTTTTCAATCTGTGCATCAATGTTTTGAGAGCCGGTGTTGATTGCCAATCTCGATTGTCAATACTCGAGTTTATCTTAACATTGTCAGTGTGGAAATTCGTCAACAAAAAACAATTAATCGACTTACAAACGTAGTGTTTATTAGTTTTACTGTTTGGCAGTTTCTCTTAACTCGTTTACTATTAAGTGAGTTTTGACCGTTTGAGCGCTTATGTAAACTTGCAAACAACGTAGTGGAATTGAATGAACGCGTTTACTAATTTCGTGTTTGTTTTAATGACAAATAGTGCTTATTTGATCTTCCTCGCTAATTTTATCACGTCGCTCGATTGTGAACCGTTTGGGAATTCCATACTCACCGACAACTGTTGTGGAGCTTTTGATAATACCGGTTTGTAAGTGTGTCAGGCTCACGACAATTTCGTATGCGAGCGAATGTAATCGCATGTATTTTGCGCGTTGTTGGATTTTTGTTTAAGTCAAACTATTCGAGATTGAGCTGATTATCCTAATTAAAATCCTTTTCACACTTGTGATGATTCACGCGGTGAGTAAAATAAATCTCACCGATGATTGATATTTGCGCCTAAATTTTAGGCGGTTATGTTTTTGTTAGGTTTCATCATTTTGTGACTAATAAAGTGCTAATGTTATATTTATATTATGGTAAGATTTCAGTCATGAAATTTACATCTCTTAGAGTCGTAATGCTATAGAACTTGACCACAATGTCGACGTCTTGGTCATTCATAAAATAAAATTCTAATAGACCGTGGGCAGTAAGCTTCTATTTGGATTAACCACAGACAAGCAAACATAATTCTTTTAAAATGTCGCAGTATAAAACATCATTGTGAAAACATTTTTAACATCTGCTGAGTACATTGTGGTGGGTAATAAACAAAATTGGTTTAAACGTTCATTATAAAGGCTGAATTGTGGAAATAATCATGATACAAATGCCATTTATTGAGCAGAAGCATTTCCTCATAGCAAATATACTATAAATATAAGTCATTTGGCTTTTTTTCAGGCGTCGTTTTTTTTGCGCTTGTGGCGCCATAAGTGAGAACCGCGGCAACTACTAAATTTACACGCTCAAACTAAGCTATTCAGCTTTCGTTTTACCTAGCGTAATATTCCAAAACTACTCGGCAGACAAATTGAAACGAATGACAAATTGTTAAACTAAGGCCCTCACAGGGAGTGACACTGCCACGTTGTGATTGTGTTTCTATGTTTCAAAATATCTGGCAATACTACAATTGAAAATGTATGCTATTCGGCAACCATGCATTTTTTGACGTTTAATCCGCGTACACTAACGCATCATTTGAATGACATCGGTGCAAGCGAGAAAGAAATAAAATAATGAGAAAACAAACAATCGCTTCGTGTAAGTAGTGTCAGCAATGATTTTTTTTTATAAGGTGGCGAGTGTTTTGAAGTGTGTCGGAGTGTGTTTTTCAAGGTGTTATCACATGGTAGCCGAGCGACATACCCCCCGGGCCCTAACTAAGGAAGCGATTTGCGAACAACTCGCAGCAACTTCGACATGTTGCTAGTTGCGAATGTCAAGAAAAAAGGAAGGAAAAAGATCATCTGTTGGGAAAAAAGCGAGATTTACGGTTTGCAATTATTATTATTGAATACCATAGAGTGATTTTTAAATATTCCGAAGTAGATATGCATTGATCCAATCAGATAAAATTTTGGCTCGAAATCAATTCATTTAAGGACTGTATTGCATTTACTCATCAATGAGTATACTGTGCATATGTCAAGAAAAGATTTTTACTCATTTTTAAAATGTGAAAAATGCGCAGTTTATACACCCGTGACAATTTCATTTTGTGAGTAAATATTACTGTCAAAAAAAGTTTAAAATGCGTATAATGTGTTGGTAATATCGGCGTCGACGTTTTTAAAAATGCGTGAAGCAATTATCATCTTGATTAAAAAATAAGTTTATATGTATTTGTTTAATATACAGTTTGGTACGCAAAAAATCTGCCGTAGAAACTACTAATAAATTTCACCTCACTATAAATGCGTTTGATTTTACCATGCCAGCAATTAAATCAATAGTGGGGTTGATATCGCATGACAATAGCATTTAATGGTAACACCTGCAAACAAAATCCAGGCAATTTAAAATGTTTATGCATGTGAAATGACCAACTCAATTCAGTCTTTTTTTATGCGGTTTCACAGTAAAAGTGAAATATATCCCCCGTGTAAAAAAACCAAATCAACGTACGTTTTTTCGTTCATCAAAACCCAATTAACATTGCCAAAACCATCCAGCTTTTTAATGTTTTATTAACGTTTTATTAAAGCTGCTGGAAATCAATTTGGTTTAATTACGGTACTAGGATGTGCCAATAGGTTTCAACTTTCAGTCAGGTTTATAAGAACCTACACATCTTCTTTACAGCGATCTTAAAACCTTGTCTTCTGAAGTTCCTTTACTCCTATCAAAGGTTTTATTTTGACTTTATGAACTCGTAAAATGCTGATTCTAAATGCCGTTTTAGGACTCATTCAAATTATCTTATTATTATCAGTTGAAAAAGCAATTTAAAGCCATTTTGCCTCTAGTAGATGCATTAAATGGCCAATTGGCATTGAGGAAAGCCACCAAATGACGAAAGAGTTTTATAGTAGCCATTTCGAAGATAAATTGGCTTTTTGCCAGAACAGTGATTTTTTTCCAATCGCCATATTGAAATATATGAAATAACTGAAATGTGGAAAAATAAATATATCAAATTTTATGTGTAATTCCAATGAGCTGTAGATCAGAGATCAATGTTGTCATTGTTATAGATAACCTCGTGAAATTCCATAAATTTTCATGAAACTCATGATTAATTTATCGAATATATTTGTTTCAATTTTGTTTTTGTAGACTTAAACTCGCATTATTTCTGAGGCGCATTAATTTTCGGCTCTTATCGTACCAATATTCACCATAAAATTAAATGCGCATATGATATGGAGCACGATACGCTCTGAAAAAAACTCAATTTGTTTTGGATATGTTGCTATAAAACAAAATTTCTCGCAACGCTAGAACGCTAGAGCAGAGAATCGAACAAAGCAGAATAACAAAAACCAACCACGATATCACCGTGCAGTTTGACAGCTGTGGCCATTTGGCCCTATGCTGGTTTTGATGGCAGCCAATAGGTTTGATGAAGGTTCTCAAGTGGTCATAACATCTTTTACTAGAACATTTTCAACATCTTTATGGTCTTACAAAGGTTTTATTAATTTGTTTTCACAACCATCGATAGAGTGGGCCACTTTGTACACATTTCGGCTTTAAAGATGTATAGAGGAGGTGTTGGTGGACGAAACAGTTTTGAATGTAGATTTATCAGCAAAGCCGGGAGGAGTGCTGTACGGCTGGAATAAAACTTAAATTGTTACTTGGGAATGCATCGGTTAGGCTCTGTCAGGAGAAGTTTGTACAAGCTCTGTGGCCGTATTTTCGATGATGCTTCCTGGGAATTTGTCCTTTTAAATGCTCTTTCCTTCTTACAGGATCCACCACACGAAACTGTATTGGACGACCCCTCGTCGCTTTGCTTACGTTGTGTCTTCAGTGGATGCTGACAGTGGATGCACCGTACATCTTACGGTCAAAAGATTTTTGAATCGTCAAGAGGCATCTTAAGAGAAATCCTCGACGTAGTGCCACTAAATGGACTCCTCTGTCTGGAGAATGAATGGACGCCGAAGTCAGCTCTAAAATACATGAAGGTGTGGCGGTCCTGAAGTGACATCTGCCGGCAGCCTAAGATAAATTACCACAATAGCACCTGCGGGCCTCGTACTATGTGTTCCTCGATCGTTTGCGGCGAGGGGTTGAACTCAAGGGCGAACCAATGAATTTTCAAGAAGTAATTTGGATTCAAGTGAAGTTGAATGAATTTGAAATAAAATGATTTCGTTTTGACCAATTTATCTGTATGCTTCAATGTAGCACTTAAATTGTCGGAGCCTGCATAAGAAGAAACCTAGATGGTTTTTGTAGATACATACAGCACTGTGAATATTGGTTTTGCTGTATTTATACAGTTGTTGCCAAAACATTGCATTCTGCTTGATTGTACAGGAATACACAAGGTATGTATATGTACAATCCATAAAAATGTCAATCTAATGATGACCAGTTTAAAAACCTGTTGATAAAGCACTCACAATGCTGACAACATCAAACGACAAAGAAGATGTTGTGTTTCAACAGTGGTTTTACACACATACATCTTAAAAATGAGGGTGTTCTTCTTTTTTTGATGCACGATTTAAAAATAAACGACAAATTTGAGTCGACCAATTATTTATAGGTCCACCCTTTCAAAAGTTTTTCTGGATCGATTTGGAGAGTCGTAAGTACATGAATTCTACCGAAGGATGTGGGGCGAGTATGTGCCCAAGTTTGAGCAATGGGTTTTGGTGAACAGTAGTATCGCATACAGGCGTTCGACTTCATCTCATTTGCCTGTGTAAAAACATGGCTTCCGTCAAGATATCAAGTAGAAATAACCTAACGACTAAAATATATACTGGCACTAATTAATACACATTCAGCATTGAAAAATCACAAAATTGCCACTAAATTATTAAAATGGTGGCAACGAAAAAATAACAATTCGCACTTGTAAAACTCAAAATAGCAATAAAAAATTGATTATTTACTTCAAATAATTCAATAGTGACCGGTAAAACTTTCAAAAACAGCAATGGAAATTAGTATAAACGCAATAATAGGCTGATAGTTTTCCGTCATAATAATGAGTTCTAGCGGTAAACATGTGACAAAAGTCTTCAAATTTTTCAAATCTATCCAATTGAAACCAAAAAAAAAATTTTTTTTCTAATGTTTTGATTTTTTATTGGGATTTTGTGGAAAGAGTTGAAGTGTTTGAAGACTTTTGTCACATGTTTACCGCTAGAACTTATTATTATGACGGAAAACTATCAGGTTGTTATTGCGTTTATAATAATTTCCATTGCTTTTTTTGAAAGTTTTTCCGGTCACTTTTGAATTATTGAAAGTGAATTATCAATTTTTTATTGCTATTTTAAGTTTTTCTAATGCGAATTGTTATTTTTTTGTAGGCACAGTGTTTAATAATTTAGTGGAAATTTCCAATATTGTAATGCTATTTTTTTCATTTTTATTGATGTTTTATTACCCTGCCATAACCTAACAAATGGCGCCAGAGATTTGTTTTTATTGGTAAGGGAAAAATGGGCTGCCAGTCAAACAGTTAGATTGAATGTAGCAATAGGTTGACTAGGCGCCGCTACTGTGCAATTTAACTCTAACGAAATAAGATTTGAAATTTTACACAACTAAATTCAAGCTAAAACAACATAAAATTTGGATGTTTAAAAACACATTTAGATGTATAAATAGTCATTTGAACTCGTTTGGTAAATTTACCGATAACTTGCTTCAATAGCTGAATTTATGAATATAGTGACCACTTGAGAGCCTCCATAAAGTCCATTAGTCGCCAGAAAAACGTATACGGCCACATGGCCACTGCTGTCAAACTTCACTGTGATATCGTGGTTGTTTTTTTGTTGTTGTTCTGTTTTGCTCGATTCCTTGCTTCCTCGATTTCTTGATTCATTAAGCATTAAATAATATCTAAAAAAAAGTTCTAGTGTTGCTGGAAATTTTGTTTGAGAGCAAAATATTCAAAACAAATTGATTATTTTACGGCGTTTTATGCATCAAATCATATGCGCATTTTATTTTATGGTTAATATTGGCACGATAAAAGTCGACAAGAATGCGCCTCGGAAATTATGCGAATTTGCAACAACAAAGACAAAACTAAAACGGATATATTTGATAAATTGATCATGAATTTCCTGAAAATTGATGGAACTCAATAAGGTTATCTAAAAGAATGCCAAAATTCATTTATTACCTATATTTCAATGGAAAGGAATGGAAAAACTCACAGTTTTGACAAAAAGTCAATTTATCTTCGCGATGACTACCATAAAACTATTTGGTCATTAAATGACTTACCTCAATACCAATTTGCAGTTTAATAAATTTACTTGAGGCAAAATAGTTTCAAAATGATTTTTCAACTGGCTATAATAAGATAACATAAATGAGTTCTTAAACGGCATTTCGAAACAGCATTTCACGAGTTTATAATGTCGAAATAAAATCTTTGATGTGAGAAGAAGAAATTTGAGGACACAAGGTTTTAACATCATTGTAAACAAGCTGCGTAGGTTCTCATAAACCTCACTAAAGTATGAAACCTTTTGGCACCTCTTGATGCCATAATTACACCAAATGTATGCCTAGTGGCTTTCATAGAACTTTCATAGAACTGAATAAAGGTGGATGGTTTTAGCAATGTTGCTTAGGATATTTACCGTTATATTTAAATGATATTTATTGATGAATATCGTTTTAATATTCCGATATTGCGCTCTTACATGATAGGTTTTCGTGCGATACGTTTTCATATGGGAATTCCCCGTTGCTAGTTTCACACGCCAACGTTTTTTGAGTGAACTTTCTGGTATAAGAGAATGAAATATGCCGAACTTTTTCTACTCAAGTCACCGACGCGAGGATATGAAAAAAATCAGATCATTTTTTTCTCCCTATATCTTTACACCACATTCGTTCTTGAAAAGCACACTGCGCAATTCATAGAAATGGAATCTAGACAGAAAGATATCTCGCATGAATTTATACATTCTCTTCAATCTGATGTATGCCCGATCGCTGACTGTCTGGCTGGGGAGGTTGGGTTGAATTTGTCTTCAATACATCACGCCATTCAAGCAGACGTTTCCTCTCACTCGAATTTTGCGTCGATGGCGAATACGAATGTGAAAATGGTAGCCAACAAATTTTCCAGAGCAGAAACGATGCGAAAAATGTACCCAATCATGTAAAAAGGGCAACTGCGTCAATAGTAAACAATGACTTTAATCGTCGATATTTCACGAATCACTACACTTCCATGCAATGTTACTACGGCATCCTATAGAACAAATTTCCTCTACCAGATGGTGGTGTCAGTAAGCCTAAGTTAGTTTTTATCCATGAGCAATCGACGCCTTAAGGAATTGTTTACGTTTGGCCCTTAGGCCCTTTTCACATGTTTGGGTAAAAATATCGAAGAGCGGGATAAAAACAAACATCAAAACTCGCGTGAACATCGCCTGCACATACTCGCTATAGAGAAAAAGCACAAAGCCGAGAGGATATTTGGTTGGATCGGATCTCGAATACGAGTGAAACGTTGTGAGATGGAGAAACCGAAGATCTCTCGCGATGAGAAATGATACGTTTCCTCACTCTGCGCTTTCATGATCTTTGGATCGTATTTCGTTCGCGAACTGCGAGTGCGAAGTTCCTCGGCGATATGTTATTGCAATGAGCAAAGAGTGAACGGTTTTTGGAAAATGATTTTTCCATCGCTGGTTAGAGCAATACATTGTGAGACAATTTTTTTTAAATAATTAAGCACAACAATGTCACCATATTCTTCTTCACCGGGAAGGAGTTATCAACAAATGAATCGCATTGGGTCAAAATGACTTCTTACAGCACTGATAACAACTGATTCGAAAGTTCATTCCGGTTCAAACACTTTCGATATGAGACTTCAGATTCGCTAACAAAAACGATATCTCGTTATTAGAACACATATAAAATGACTCGCCAAAACAACATTCCAACATCTCGATATTTTGATATCGCAAAATCGTCTAGACACGTTTAGTCAATCAAAGCGTCAATTCACGGCAATGTTCAATGTTCACGTGCTATTATTTTTCCAGTATCTAACCGAAGAGAGATTCCCTGTGGAGATCGCCGAACAATTCTTATCAAACCTGGCACAAGTGCCAATTTTATCGCACCTCAGCGAAAGTACTTGAACCATCTAATTGCTTAGGGATAGCCACTCATCGCGGTGAGTGGTTATTGGGTAAATATTTAACGGTTGCTTTCGAGCTATCACCATGTGTAACAGGTGGATCAGTTTTACTACCGTAGCACCCGAACTATCTACGGCAATGCAGTAACAGTTGTGAGAACTGACTCTTGTCTATTTGTTTTGCATTCACAGTTATTTATAGTTCATAAGCTAGCAAATCTGACTGCAGTTAGATTCCAGAATAGTTCGTCCCAGACACTGGCTTAGCTGATAACGATAAAAGAGTTTCATGATGCACTGCTGATTCAGGAGATCGTTAAATTAAGATGAGAAACGTGAGGTGCATTTCCATTCCTTTGAACGTGAGTGAGATTACTTTCATCACTTTCATCAAATCAATTGAATATGCCGATATGCATATGCACATCCAGCTGACCTTGAGCAGAACAGTCCCTGAACGTGACTGAGGTTCATATCCATTCCTTTTATCGCAGCTGTAATAACATATTGCAGTACATCGCTGCATCTCAGCAACGGGTACTTTCCCCGTAACTTTTCTTAGAACACCCTTCCAGGTTCAATCGTCGCTTCAATCATCGCAACACTTTATCACAATCAATCATTATGAGCGGAGCACTTAGTCATGTCGCAGGCAAGGCAAATTAGCAGAAATTGTCATCGTCTCATCCGGTTGGAATTTATCCACCGTCCGCCAGGATGCGATTGGAATCGCTGGTAACTAATTAGTGTGGGGTGTCAACAATCACGCCCCGTTATCACTGACGTAGTAGTTCTCAAATAAGTGACCATTATTTGCCCGAGCGTGGCAATTACATACGGGGTACATCAGGACTGACCAATCGCCGTCATCAGCTGCTTCAAAGCGGTTACGGTAATGGGTAGTAAAATTCAAGATACTCGATCAGTTCTCGTAAAAAAAGCTATGGAAGATAATTGTGTTGTGCGTTGTTGAATTCTCCATTTGAAAATTGAACTAGTCATTCCAAACCTTTGATGTTGACATTTTCAGGACAATTGCTTATCAAGTAAACCGTTGTAGTGTAGGTCACACATTTTTGGTGACATAGAATACATGGTCAAGGTAAATTATCAAGATATACCGCAGATACATTCAGGTCATTACTGGTATCTAAGGCAGAAAAAATGTTGATTGGAAGAATAATGTAGAATAATAATGATTCTTTGCGTTCCTTCGGCTTTGTAAAAATATGTTCAAGTATTTTCAACGTACATTACGGTAGTATAAAGTGTGATTAAGGATCCAATACGTCGAAAACATCAGCAAATCGTTTATAGACAAGCTATTAACCAAAGAGAAAGTCGACATAGAGAGTCTCTTATTGTTACTTAGGAACTAATGCATTGTTTAGCTTGATATGTTGTTCAAAACAGTTGATCTGTTGTTCAGAGATACCTATTATCCAGTCTGTTGATACAAATTTTGGCGGGAAAAACAAGTTGCCTAGAAAATCGAGCAATTGTTCAACGGTTGATTTGAAAGGCTGAATTTTAAGCTTGTAAGCCCTCTTCACATATCTGTCTATCGCATATCTTCAGATATCTCAACTCGTTAAAATAGCGTTGAATCCTGCAATGAAAAAAATTATGAATTTTGGCAGACTTGTAAAATTTCCCCTCGTTAAATTGCATTCCAAGGCAAGCGTAAACAATGTAATTGTTTGCAATCTTTCATACCGCATACAAAGTTGTTTGCAATCTTCGATACAACTGATCTGATTCCAGCGATATCTGGTTAAAACTTACGTGAAAGTTACAACTAATGTATGCCAAATCTAACATAAATTTTCTTTGTGTACATTAGATATCGTAAAAAATTAAATGGTTTCATTAGAACTGTGTGTAGTAACAGTGACAACCTGTCAGTTCCATATTAAACGGTGTCATAATTTGGTAGAGTTTAAAACATTTCAGTAAATAAAGCATTCTCAAAATCTAAACGAATTGTTAGTTTTGATTTTGACATTCACTGCACTTCACGCTCAAAACACCCTCTCTTTCTTTCGTATTACTATCCTTTTTTCACACGGAAAAGTTACTCAATTTTCGTAAAAAGTAGATCTACTCAATTTTTTACTAGATTCACTTGTTACGAAAATTGAGTAACTTTTCCATGTGAAAAAAGGGATAGTAATACGAAAGAAAGAGAGGGTGTTTTGAGCGTGTTCAGTCATCAAAATGGCGTCCAAGCGCAAGGAGCAATGCGTCAAAAATATTGCTAGAAAATCCAAATTACTCGTCAGCCGAGTTAGCGAAGTGGCCACATCAACTGACTTAAAGTTAATAGATGTGTTGAGGAACGTTTGTCGACATCCAGGAAGCCTGGATCGGGAGAAATCGGAAACCGCAACCCACAGCGATGACAAAGAGCGTGGCTTAGCGGTTAGTTTCAAATTAGCAAAAACGAATTCTGTAGAATAAACTTGTTTAGGTAATACCTACTCGGGCAGTGACCAGTCAACAGACCAGTCATTACCCGCAAGTCTTTTTAACTCAGATTTAGTAAAATCCGGGCTTTTACAGCACTTGGTCTTGTAAATCTCGTGGCTTGTCTGCATGTATCTGTAGCGTTCCAGTTTGATTCTACCATGGATGTGTCCCAATTTTTTATTTTTTTATTTCAGTTCTCAGAGCATACTCTGGGACTCACAAAATGGTTCCGGACCAATCAAATTTGATGCTGAACTCTAGAATCTAAAATCTAGATATCCTGAGCTTCGTTTAAGGATTTCTAATGTATCCTGGAGACCCTGGAGCAAAGTGCCGTATAAGTTGATAACCGCCATTGCTGAAGTCATGTCAAGGCTGCACGCAGTAGTAACTAGATTTCACAAAGACATGTAAATTACCAAACAATTATTCGACATTCAGGCCTTTGTTGTAATCTATGTTGACAACTAGTAGTACTGAAGTCAACCCCAAGTAGTATTGCAACAAGAGTATTCATAATATATCTAGACAACCCTCAATTGCAATGTTATTCCCATATATATTGGCTATTTACCGCATTAAACATTTCTTGCTTTCAAAAATTCCCCCAAGTCAAATTTGGTTCCATTTGCTTGATTAGTTCTCGAGTTATGCAGGAATTTGTTTTTCATTTGCATGGGGGCCTCCCTTTGTAGAGGCTGGAAGGGTCTCGAACCACAATGAAAACATTTATCGCCTTCAAAAACCTCCACATAACCAATTTTATTCCATTTGCTAAATTAACCCTCGACTTAGCTAGAAATTTGTATTTCATTTGTACGGGAGCCCCCTTCCTTCCAGATGGTGAAGGAAACTCAAAACATTTCTCTCTTTTGAAAACCTCCACATGCTAAATTTGATTCCATCCGCTTAATAAGTTCTTGAGTTATGCAGAAATTTGTGTTTCATTTGGAAGCCCTCCTTTTAGAAATGGGAGGGGTCTCAAGTATTTCTAACGCAAAACGGCAAAGCCCGATCTGAGTATGCCTGTTTGTCGGAAAGAAAACAGGCTAGATCCAAGCCGATTCTAATTGGACATATCGAAGTCATTTGCAGCAACTGTCAAAAGTCCTTCCGTTTTCCTTTCCGTTTCCGTTATCATTGTGTTTGGACGGTTAGGAGTTATTAATTTTTCCGCGAAAAAAGACTTTTCCGATCACTGTGCGCAGTTTTGATCGAGGTAAATTGGTAGGGGTGATTCATTAGGAGGCATCCATTAAGTACGCCACGTATTATGGAGGAAGGGGTTTTAAGAATCTGTGACAAGCAATGTACAGGGTGTCTCACAATAGGTGTCACTAAAACAAAATGGGATTACAGCAAAATAAATCAACCAAATCATATCATTTATGTTTCATTTAAGGGAAACATGTTATAGAAATAAACCATATTAATTTATTTCGAATCTCTCGCTTTTTTCTTGATAACTTTGCGCAAACGCTTTGTAAACCCATCGCAGCTGGCACGCACGATTTCCTGAGGAATTTGGTCCCAAATATCAACCAAATGTTTCTTGAATCGATCTTAAGTAAGCCCTTTCGTATGGCCTATATGTTGAAGCCCAAACAAAGTAGTCTGAACTACGCCAACCATCCCCTCATTTCCTTCCATCGCGATTTTTGTATTATCCTTAGGGTTAAGCTTCTATGCCGGCAAAAAATGATTCTCTTTGCTGGAGTTGTGGTTTATGTAGGGGGGTTGGTTAGCGGCCAAATTGTTCAAAACTTGACCAAAAGATGTACTTTTATACGAAGAATCACTGGAACCGAGTTTCGACAATTTGACCAACGAAACCCCCAGAACGAAGAGAATCATTTGGTGTCTAAGTAGTGCTTAACCCAACATACTTTTACATAGATCACGAGGATCTCTATAACTCCCCTAAAAACCATAAAGTTATTTAGAAACGCCTACTTGAGTAGTTGTTTTTGGTGACTTCCTTAATGCCAATTTGCCGTTTAATGCATTTACTGGAAGCAAAATGGTTTTGAAATGCTTTTTCAACTGACCAAAATAAGATAATATGAACGAGTCCTAAACCGGCATTTCAAAACAGCATTTTAGGGGTTCATAACGTTTGCATTTCTGTTCCTTAGAGTACAGTGATATGCGGAAGCGGACATGTTGAGTCAATCGAGTAGCGAGAACTGTCAAAATCTGAGCCAAACGAGCATGTTTACTGTTTGCTGAAATGTTTCGATTGCTAAGTATTGAAATGGAGTTAAAATAAATGTTTTATATTTATTAGGCTTCAAAAAATCAAATATGAATCATTCGTATTCTGCACGTGGTGTAATAATAACATAATAATTTATTATTATCTGTGTTCGATAATGTTGCTTGTGTTGCTGAAATGAAAATTTGTCGGAATTTGTACAGAAGGCCATTTTTTATTTTAGTCAATTAATTTCACTGGTGCCTTTGTTGTCAGTATTTTGAAGAGAATTCTGCTCCAGTGTCTAATTCTGTCTGTTTGTTTGGATTGCAGTTTCCTTCTCCGTTCAATAGTGAAACCGCCAAGTCTGAAGTCAACATTAGGAATCACCTACATACTCATTCAAGTCTGCAATAGTAATCATCAGATATTAGATATGTTACTAGTCGTCCATGCGACAGTTTCCAGCCAACCCGCTTCCAGTCTTGTCTCGATTTTGTTATGTACATATACGGTGATACATTAGTTTACACCAACAATATTCAAGACGTAGCTTATATTGACGCAATTCGAAGATTTAACACCTCCGTGGTTTGTGCAAAACGTTGCAATACACTTCATAGTTGATAGATTTTTAAATATATAGTAAACAAATTACTTGTACGTTATAAATGTAAACAATAAAAGCTGACAACGACGAAGTCACGCACAAAGCTGTAACATTTTACTCTGCGGAAGTGTTAGCAGCAAACAACAAAACGAACACCGTTGCCAAACCGTCGGATTGAATTTCCGCATATCTCTGTACTCTGAGGATCACTAGTTTGCCTTAAAGAGAATGGAAAAAAAAAATGCAAATTTTTAATGGGTTTACCTTCACCCGCACTGACGATACTACCCATGCAGCATCAATCATAGTAGCCCATGAGTCAGTAGACAAAGTTTGACAGCTCTGTCAGTCGAACTCTAACCGTGATGGCAAAAACAGTGAAGCAACTGGAGGCTTCTACAACATCTTGGCACTATTAGACAACAATCAGAGTATCGAAAGAAAGTCCGGTTCCGGACGGCCGACGACCCTTTGCGACAAGAAGCTCCAAAAGATGCTGAAGAGGAAGACTAGAAGAGAAAGTAGCTGCATCGCTGCGTGCGCTTGGCCGGCAGGTCAGTTCAACCGGCCAAACAGTGAAAAAGTACCCGGCGAACATGAACATACATGCTAGGGAAGCGGAAGTCGCGTCCACTGGTTTCGGAGCTGTAGGCATGACGCAGCGGCTGCGGCTGAATATGATGGTTAACCTGATTTTCCCGGCGAATCGTGACGTGGCGGTGGTGATGGACGACGATACCTATCTCACCGTGGATGGCAACGACTGGCAGGCATTCGTATTTTACTTCCCCACGAAGGAAGTGAGCTCCGAGGTGAAGTTCATTTCACACACCATGTTCCTCAAGAAGGTGCTTCTGTGGCTGACAATCAGCCGAGAAGCGAGGTGTTAAAGCCGCTCTTCTTTTGCTCCGGACTGGCAGTGAACGGGGAAATTTATAGTACGAAATGCCTGCCGGAAGTTGCTTCGTTCATCAAGAAATACCATATGGGCGAAGACGCGGTGTTCTGATCGGATCTGGCGTCGGCCAGCACTGACTCGAAGCGGCTGAATATCGATGTGGTACTCAAGTCGGCGAACCCGCCCAACATCCCCAGCCACGTCCCATCG
>JASCZW010015687.1:0-20059 GCA_034211315.2 Aedes japonicus
TAATAAAGATCAGCGGACAAAAACCGTAAAAATCGACAATCAAGGATATATTATAAAAAGTCAACAATACTGTTCACAAGTGGATTAAAATTCAGTTAGAAAGTAGAATCTACTTGATTAAATTGCAACCTTCACGTAGACTGATAAAACCGCGTCCTTACAAATACATATTCTAATGATCAGTATTATAATATGAGTCATACATTTTGTGATAACAAACTAAAAATTACGTATTGTTGAAACAGTAACCTGTTTTTTTTGTTTGTCGTGACCATAACTCATATCTTTCCTTGGTTATATCATACAATGAATGAACAAGGGATATACTATATGTGCATTGTTCATTTATTGTTTTATGAAATCGTTATAATACATAGAATACGCTATTCATGGTTGTTTAAAGTTTGAATGGTTTCTTACATTACACCAGCATTATACACGGATGATAAGTATAATGGTGATTACAACATGAATGGAAAATGTATAATAATGATCATACAGCTATTGGTAATTTTCCATTCGGGTATAACGTACCAGTGAATTGTACGTAAAAAATCATGTAACATGTATGTGATTCTCACGTAGAATGTGGATTCACATGGAAGTCACGTAGCTCCTACGTGATTTCCACTTGTTTATTACTGGTTTTGGTAGAGGAAGAAAATTACGTGCGTTTCACGTGGAAACAACGTTTCATTTTTTTTAGTGTAATTTGCCCATTAAAAAAGCGACTTTTTACGAATGGATGGTAAACAAAAACGGAAAAAGATATTTCAACAAACCAAATTGCATTTTAGTCAATAGGAAATATATTAAAACATAGCAATACAATATCAAAAACAATAGCAAACATACTTCTAATCTCTGCCACGCCACCCTGCCGCAGTTAGCCAAAACGTTGGCCATAGGTGAAAAAGAAGCAGTGGTTACATCACTCGTTTGGTGACGACATTATTTGAATTCACTCTTCTCTTTAAATTGGCCCAGAATTTCTCGATTGGGTTGCGCTGGGGCACATTGGGAGGGTTGCCATGCTTGGGTACCACCGCAAGCTTGGGCATGCTTAGGTGACCGCCGGGAAGATCTCTTTGACCAGAATCTTCAGCAGTTGTTTTTGGGTTTTCGCTTGGTTCTCCGACGAGGCTGGCTTGGACTGGCACCTCCGCATGTGGATATCCATTTTGGCCAAATACTTATTGACCGTTTGGCCGGTCGCACCGACCTCTTCGCCGAACGCACGGGAAAAAATGGCCACCTTGCCTTTCGTTTTCTGTTTGAGCTTCTTCGGCCGGAACCAGGCTTCTTCTCGATGGACTTTCCCTTCTTCAGAAGTGCCAGAACCTTGTAGATGTTCCAGTGATCGTATCCGGCCGACACGAAGTGGATCACGATGGCCGATTCTCGTTTGCTATTGTATTGCTAAAGATCAGCAACCAAGCTAATCGAATTTAAATGCAATTTTCTGGCAAACAAATAATTTACCGCTTTTGATTGGCTGCCTCAAATAATACAGTATTTGCAATGGTAATCCATGTTCGATCGTGAAAAGGTCAGTAAAACGAAATCTAAATGTAGTTGATTTGGTTGCCTTAAAAATTGGAACTGTTTGAATTTCAGACTCATGCTTACAATTCAACAAAAACAAGAGACCATTATATTCAACGGCTAGTAAAAGGAATTCCAATCAATCAATCGCTTTAGCTTCACCTCCCTTTAATACCCCTAAAGAATCTGGGTTTCATTTCTTAAACATTTGGAAGACATTTCATTGGCGACGAGGATGGGATATGATTTCCATGTAAAGCTGGAGAAATTCCACTTTTTAAAAACCGAAATCAAGTACTTGGGACACATCATCGACAACAAGAGCATACAGTATGTAAAATAAGTATATCCACCCCTGCTTCAAATTTACAATTTTTCCTGTTATCGATTCAAATATTAGTTGATAAAATGAGTGTTGTTATGCGTTTGGTCCATTATATAGTACCTATCATTATACCATTAAATATACTTTAATTAATTCCTGCTCTGTAGAAAATCTATGCCAAGATCAACAGAGAAGGGAAGTACAAACATGCAAAAAGCATCCACCCAAACATGCTTAGTACCATTTTGCCGTGTATTGAGCGGTTCACGTCACTTTTCCGAGATGCGAACATTGCATACAGTTATCCTTTCGTAGTGTTGAAGCTTTCGTGATTCAAACCTGAGTTCTCGTGTTTCGAAATGCCTCAAAACGCACAAATTTCACTGAGTATCCGAAAACTTATCATAGAGCATCACAAGTGCGGTAAAAGCCACCGCCAAATTGCTAATATCGTTCCGATACCGCGTAAAGATTCGGTTGCCAAGAATTGTTCAGAAGTACAAAAAAGAGTGGTTCTTTTCACACCAGAAAAGCGATCACGGCGACCGGCGAGAGACAAAGTTCCCGGATTGACAGGGCTATCGTCAGAAAGGCGGAATAAGATCGAGGTTTGTCAGCTCCATACAATTGCAAAGCAAGTTGAGAGGAATTTTTCTATCCATGTGACACCTCAAACAATCCGAAATCGATTGCATCTACACAAGGTCTGGAAGGGTAGAGTGGCAATTGAGAAACCATGGGTTGTCAGCGAAAAGAGAACATTAAAAAACGATTGAAGCGGGCTCGAGATCATATCATATGGATACAGTCGATGGTTGGAGAAAGAGGTCATTTGGTCAGACGAGACTAAAAATAATGCTATTTGGGTCTGATCGCGCTATCCCATCGAAAATGGCGCAGAACCGGTGAAAGTCTGGAAACGCAGTGTTTGAAGCCTACAGTCAGGCTTGCCGTGGTGGGTGAGTTATTGCGGCGCATGGCATAATTTTCAACTAACTTAACTAGCTTTTTATCATTTTCTGTGCAGGTAGAGTCATGGTTTGGGGTGCCTCGATGGCTTCGTCTGTGGCGTTGGAGAACTCGAATTCAGCTGACGGATTAATGACAAAGGGGGGTTCTGCATCTGCGGGACATGTACTGGAAACGAAAAAACTTTCAGCAAGTGCACAAAAACTGAAGCTGGGCCGGAGATACACGTTCCACCAAGATGGGGATCCAATCGTCTCACATCGAAGCTTGTATCCCAATGGCTTAAGGAAAACAAAATCAATGTTTTGGAGTGGCCAGCACAGTCTCATGACCTTAATCCAATAGAACATCTCTGGTATATTTTGAAAATTAAGGTTCAGGAACACAAAACCATCAAGCATTCAGCAATTACGACAAGTTGTTGTAACTGAATGGGACGTAATCTGCACCAGAAACGACTGCTATGCTTGTCCAGTCAATGCCACGACAATATCAAGCTTGTCCTTGAAGCTAAAGGGAGCCCACACGAAATATTGAATGATTTTCAGGATTATGGTGGATATTCTTTTTTGCATTATTTTTATCGCTTTTTCTTTACTATATTTGGTCTCAGACACGAACAGTTCGTGCTTTTGCATCAAATTGGTCGTTATTTGACTTTTCGGTCCTTTGAGAAATAAACTTCATATTAAAAATCGTTTGTCAATGTTTTGGTGGATTATTTGAAGCAAATTTGCCAAATGAGAAGGATAAACTTTTTTTTACATACTATACGGCCCGATACAGAAAAGCTCCAAGCCATTGCTTCTATTCCGGCACCAACAAACGTTCGATCCTTCCTTGGGGCCGTTAATTTCTACGGCCGGTTCGACAAACTACTCAAGAAGGATACGAAATGGCGGCGGAATAACGAATGCCAGCGTCTTTTGAGTAGTCCAAGCAAGTCCTGAATTCCAATCTGTTGCTGACGCATTATGATGCCAAGTTACCAGTCATCGTAACCGCGGACGCTTCCAGTACTGGCATCGGTGCAGTTATCTTCCACGAATTGCCCAATGAATACTGGAAGGCAATCCAGCACGCTTCAAGATCCCTCACCCCGGCTGAGCAAGCCCGACTGGCAGCCCGAAAAGAAAGCACTTGCGCTAACTCTTCTCACTGACCACAAGCCGCTGCTGCCAATCTTTGGTTCGAAAAAGGGTATTCCATTGCATACCGTAAATCGACTTCATCGGTGGGCGTTGATACTACTCAACTACGATTTTGACATTTGTCACGTTTCCACCAACGGCTTCGGTTGCGCCGATATGCTGTCTAGACTGATCGACCATAGCAAGCAGCCAGAGGAAGATTTCGTCGAGGTAGCGATTTTTCTTGAAGAAGACATTGTGAGCATTGTTCGTGACACTATCGACCAAGTTTCAGCAATCCAAGCTGCAACGAAGACTGACAAGGTGCTACAAACGATACTGCAGTTAATTCTTGAGGGTTGGCCAACCTAAACACAATCAATCAGACACAATCCAGACGTCCATCCCTACTTCAAAAGGCGAGAGTTCCTTACCCACATCGACGGCAGTATCCTGTCCCACGACAGAGTTGTCGTTCCGAGCAAGTTCCGAAAGTAAATTCTGAAGCAATATCATCGAGGACATCCTGGTTCGCATGAAGTTTCATCTTCGGGCCAGGAATCGATAACGAGATCGAGGAATTCGTCCGGTACAACACTCCATGATGCACGGCTGGAAAAGCACCCGTGGAGACAACCCTGGAGCTTGGCCCATTCCTGGTCACGCATTCACTTGGACTATGCTGGGCCTGTGAATGCCGTATACATCGTGGTGGTAGTCGATCCGTAAATCAAGTGGCCCAAAGTGTATGCAACCAAATCTACAACTAGCTTAGCAACTACGAAGCTACTATCGCAAGCATACGCAACGTTTGGCGTACCAGAAACCATCGTTCCGGATAATGGTACCCAATTCTTCAATCATGGGTTGCAGACTTTCTGTGAAAAACAAGATATACGAACCGCATCCTGCCATCTCCAGTAAAATGGATTAGCAGAGAGGTTTGTGGATACTCTGAAGCGTACCCTGAAGAAAATTCAATCGGGAGGAGAAACACTGGAGGAAGCATCACAAACGTTTTTGCAAGTCTACTGGACAACAGCTGACCTCGGTGACAAGCCCCCAGTAGAAATGATGTTCACACGGCCGATCCAGACTGTTTCGTCAATGCTACACCTGACCAAGTCAGATTGAAACTACTTGATCAAGCCATTCCATCAGCACAGCAACAGCAACAAGAAGCACGGAGCAGTTTCAAGACAGTTCGCTTCCGGTGATTCCGTGTATGTCCAAGTTCATCAAGGCAATTCTTGGCATTCGGAAGCCGCTACGGTCATCGAACGCATAGGAAGAATTGACTTCCGGTGATTCCGTGTATGTCCAAGTTCATCAAGGCAATTCTTGCCTTTGGGAAGCCACACTACGGTCATCGAGTGCATGGGAAGAGTTAACTAGAACTTGTTCCTGCAAGATCGACGAGACCATGCAGGACATTGGAACGCCTTTAAATTCTTTGAGAGGGGATTGTGCTGAGTTTGTGTTGATGGTGCGAATAGATCTGCAGTGATCGATAGGGATTCCAGTGTACGTATTTTCTTGGATAGGAAATTGTGTATGTAGGATCATTACAAGCTGATACGAACTCTTTCCAATCATTGAAAGTTAGCTCATCGACCCTTGAGCTAAGCATTAAAACGAGCTAGCTACTTCAATCCAAACATGTCGTTGGAATTCCTCAACAACGTCATTAAATTTGAAAGCCGACTTAGCAAGCATTTACAGTCACCGCCAGAAAAAAGTGCCCACCTACCCCAGCTTCTCCTTCTTGTGCAGCAAACTGAAAAATAAGTAAAAGATTCTTAGTTTTGTTGTATTGATGGCATATTTATTATGTTCTTTTCGTGTTTGATACATAGAAAAAAACTTGTCCTGCAAATTTATTTTTTTCTTCAAGAAAGATCAAACTATGTGCCCACTTCTCATCTTCTTTAAAAAAAAACAAGTTGTAGATCCAGTCTGTTGAGTGATCAGTAGTTGATGTGTCCTCCCCTGGCCTTCAACAAATTTTGCAAACGTTTCGGCATACTCTCCACCAGATTCTTCAGGTGTTGTGGGTCAAGATCTTCCCAGGCGTTCTCAAGAGCTCGAAAATAGTTATGTTTGTTGGTAACTTCGTCTTATGCAACTCGTTAATCAAAGATGGCCCACAGATTCTCTCTTTTGGTTCTGACCTGGACTCTGTAGGGGCCATTCCATAGGTTTATTACGGCAGGTAGGAAGAATGCCTTTGACTTCTTCGCGGTAGGTTTTGGGTCATTATCTTGCTGGAACACAAATTTGTTTTCCAGCCCAGTTTAAACCAACGAAACCTCCAAATTCTCACGCAATATGTCGATGTAGGAATCTGCTGTCATAATACCATCAATTTTTACCAAAGCACCAACACCCTCTCAAGAAAAACACCCCCACACCATCACGTTCCCTCCACCATGATTAACTGTGCCCTGGATATGTCGATCATGAAGCGCCTCTACAGGTCTACGCCATACACGAGCTCGTTTTTTGCTGTTGAACAACTCGAATTTGGACTCATCAGTCCACAAAACAGTCTTCCAATATTCTAAAAGTTTATAGGCATGTTCCTGAACGAATTCCAACGAGCAGCTTGAATGATCGAAAGGTCCCACGAAGTACCAAAATATAAATTGAAAAAACTTGGACAGACACTCACCTGTGCCTGTCTACAGCCAGGCCTTGTCTATTTAATTAGACTGGAACTTCCAACACAACTTCGATTCACGGATTGGGGTCATTTTGACGCCCAAGGTTGGCTAAAGTGTGACTCGATATGTCCCATGACCAGCGTTCCAGTCTCCCATACCATAACGTTGTCATAGTCACGGAAGCGTGGCGGCTCAGCCGAGCACCCGTGACCACGTGGGCATTTACAATAATACCAGATGGTATTTCTAATCTGGCCATCAAGACGGCTACTTTGCTGGATCCCGAAATGTTCAGGGTGGTCATGCAAAGGTGTCTGAACGAGGACGTCTTTCAGACCTGCATGTATGTTGGATACAGCGGTCTGTCAAATAATCAGTTTCGAACAACGTGGAACAAGAGGCATTCGGAAGACCACTAGTGCCGCATATATGGTCAAGTGGCAAAAGGAATGGAACAACTCCACCAAAGGTCAGTCGGGTGGGTTGGCAGGCGACACGGTGAGGTGAGCTTCCATTTGACGCGGTTTTGTCAGGTCATGGCTGTTTTAGACAATATCTGCACAAATATGGGCATGCACAGCCCTCCTCATTCACCGAGTGTGCAGGAGTTGAAGAAACCGCAGAACATGTGTTCTTCGCATTTCCTAGCTTTGATGGAATGATTGCCGTACGCGGTCACGTCATGACTCCGGATAATTTGGTTCAGAAGATGTGCCAAGACCGGGACATCTGGGAAGCGGTATGCATAGCAGCCTCCCAGATTATCCTTGATCTCCGACAAAAATGGCGAGACGATCAACGGCAGGTCGCAGGGACCACCTAACTGCTAAAGCCTCAAATAGTTAGACATAGTGGGTGCTTAACTAGCACAATAGCCCCCTACCCGAAGTAATACCGAAAAGTGATTCCGGGGAGGTGTGTTTTTTGTGGGTCGAGGAGTTTGCACCCTCATCCCTACACCCTGAGTTCTTCAGGTGTCTGGTTGCAGATTTTCCATCAGGTCTAAAAAAAAAGTACGACACGACGGGTAGCCCAATGTGTATGATACCGTATCGTAGGAAACCGGTTCCGGAGTGGTAAGGATCCGGCACAGCAGCAGCAACCACGTGCCAGCAAGCAGCAACAATTGAAATGGTCTGGTATTGATCCAAAAAAAAACGACCCAGGAAGCACCGTAAAGTGGGGATGGGGAGGAATGGACATATACTTACATGTTCCGGTCCAAAAACAGGCCTTGTACGAAAGGAGCACCGAAAACAAACCAAAAATGAAGAGAATAAAAATGTTTGGGGTTGGGGTTAGTCTATACTTACCGACTAGGCTAGGGAATTTTCCGAAACCCGAATCTTGGGGGTCAATGACTTCCATAGCTATGGATTACCCCATCCAACTTAGCAGGGGTATCAAATACCCCGGGGGATTTTGTATCCCGGGTAGCAGCCCAGGGTGTTTTTTTCACCGGTTAAAACATAAAAAAAAAACCATCGTTGCCTAGTTCACTCCACCAACAAAAACTTCTCGCTTCTTTTCACATCCGACGGACAATGCACTTTCGAATTTTTCCTCCACACCACGAGGCAGCGATAAACAATACACATGACAAAACATAATAACTTAATGTCAAAGCGATTAGTGGTCAGCACCAGCTATTGAAACCAGTGCGGCAACTCGACACTGACAACACCCAGAGCAATTCACAGAGGAAAATTTCAACCCTGAAAATGGACAAAAAACAACAAACAAAAATAGGAGAACCCGACCCTTACCTCCCCAACAAAAAGATAAGTTCCTACCACAAACAACTCCGTCCACCGCACCGGGAAAAAACTAAGCTTCAACAGAACATCGTAACAAAATTGGACTCCAAATCACAGCACCCACAAACAATCCAACAGAACGATTTCTTCGCACCATGAGCACCCGCCACCCAACCAGTAGTGACACTAACATCCTCCGGAGCAACGCACAGAGGAAAAATTAATGTAAAATAACCGATCCCAAAATGTAGGAGCAACCTTAATGGACTCCCTCTTGGAAAGTCCCCATCAGGAACCCCTCGTAAGCCGCTTATCCGATGACGAATAGCCCAGGCGGCTAAAAGTCACCTTAATAAAAGTAGAAAAAAAAAACAGGCCTGGTCATGGCACCAAAAACGATCTGAACGAGGTCGCATCACGGGCGCAATTTCGAAACCAATAAACACTGATCACTAAACGACGAAAATGCTTAGCGAAAACCGATTTTATTGGACACAGCACAAAAACCTTTATTGCATGTGACTTAACTTTAAATGATTGCTACAAAACTGGTGAGCGACTATACCAACAGAGTACGGGATATAGAGAATCGTCGAAAATTAAAGACAAAGCCGGCGTTCTTTCTATACACTCCCGTTTCATTGTACTCAATTTTCGAGTACAATTGTATACTACAGGAATACCTCGATAGTACCTTAACCTACCAATCTGACTAAGGCCGGCGTGGCCTCTGCTGTATACAGAAGTTGTTTCCATTGTAATCGGTCCATGGCTGTCACTCGCCAGCCTCGCTGTCTGCGGAGGGTCCGCAGGTCGCCTTCTACTTGATCGATCCACCTTGCTCGTTGCGCGCCTCTTCTTCTTGTACCTGTCGGTTCGTTTTCGAGAACCATTTTCACAGGGCTGTCATCCGACATTCTTACGACATGCCCAACCCATCTTAGTCGACCGATTTTTGCGATGTGTACGATGGGAGGTTCTCCCAGCAACTGGTGCAATTCGTGGTTCATTCGCCTCCTCCACGTTCCGTCTTCCATCTGCACTCCACCGTAGATGGTACGCAGCACCTTCCGTTCAAAGACTCCAAGGGCGCGTTGGTCCTCCACTAGCAATATCCATATTTCGTGGCCGTAGAGAACTACCGGTCTAATTAATGTCTTGTAGATGGTCAACTTTGTGGTTCGGCGAACTTTGTTCGATCTTAGCGTCCTTCGGAGTCCAAAGTAGGCACAATTGCCAGCCATAATGCGCCTTTGTATTTCTCTGCTGGTGTCGTTATCGGTGGTCACCAATGAGCCCAGATACACGAATTCGTCTACTACCTCGATTCCATCACCGTCGATCTAAACTCGTGCTAGGAGGCTAACATTGTCTTCTCGTGAGCCTCCCCAAGTAACACACAATACATCTTTTTAGAATGATTTATAATTGTTTGTAGTATAAATGCATTATAAACGTATTGCAAAACATGTTCGAATTCTATATCACTCTGACAAACGGTCGAGCTAAAATACTTTTTCCACTGCTCCTACGTCATTATTATTCTTAAAAACATGTTTTCATACATTTATAATACATAAACAGGACAAGATTTTATGGGCTGTACTATATGCTGTTGAAATTACATTACGTCAACCTTGTTTTGCAAAACGTGTTCTTTTTTCTCCTTACGATGAACAGTGGTTTCACTGCCAACGGGAAGCATATCATACATACTCAGAGTTCACTTTCCAACAATCTGAGTTGGCTTATCGAAGAAGCTACAAACATATCACACCAAACACTAGTGTTCAAATCCCACACTTGGCGATATTATATTTTTGTATGATGATAATTTTTTTTCCATGTTATGTTTTATAAGGCTTCACTTTTTGCGCTTTTTGCGTCATATTAAAGTATGAAATGAAGTATTATACACCTAAAGTTATAACCTATTTTTGTCATTTAACAGTACTTTAAACTTGTTTAATACAAGCTGTGTTGCTTGGGTCTTCCCTTCATGTATTTTGTTTTCAACGCATTAATCACAAGCCAAATTCTACCAGCTTCAGCCTTAAGTCTGATGTACGTGTCCGCCATCGTCTCAAAGTTACGTGCTACGATATCAACGTCGTCGGCGAAGCCAAATAGTAGGACAGACTTCCTGAAGATCGTGCCACTCGTGTCTCTCCCAGCTCTTTGAATCACACCCTCCAGTGCAATGTAAATACCTCGATAGTACGTACATCTACTCTCTCACTTCAAGTCACAATTGCAAAAAACTAGTCGTTGTATCTGAGATCGAATATAACCAAATGAAAGAACAATCTTTTGTCATTCTTTTTGATGCATTCGATTTTCGATGGAATCAGTAGTTTGTATGACATTTAGATTTGAAGTGAGAAAGTTGATGTACGTACTAAGGAGTGTATCGAATATAAGCTATCCACATACATTTGCGTTTTACGCATGTATTTGTGATGGTTTTTTCGCTCTGAACACTGCATGCTGTGCGTTTGACTGTCAGCTTTCTTTTGTTTACTTGTTTGTGCGGTTCAAATTCTGCGTTTTCGAAATGTCGCGTATTGAAAAGGAAGTAAAAATTAAGGTTCTGGACACATGGCTTAGTGAGAATGGTATTACTATGCGAAAATTGGCGAAGTGGTTTGGAATTCATCATGCGAATGTTAAAACCATCATTAATAAGTTTGGGGAACACTATTTGATGGATGAGCTACCAGGAAGAGGCAGAAAACCCGGCTCTTCCAACCCGAAACTGAAGCAGAAAGTGGTATCTCTAATCATGAAGAACAAATCATTGTCAATACGTGATTTGGCCAAAAAAGCAGGAACGTGTGTCGGAATGATTCAGCGTATCAAGAGGCGAAACCACCTGAAGACCTACAAGAAGCAGAAAATCTCGAAACAAAGTGCAGAACAGAAGAAGCGAGCAGCAAAAAGGGCCCGGAAATTGTATTCGCGTCTTTTGCAGCGTCCGGATGCATGCGTTTTGATGGACGATGAGACCTATGTAAAGGAGGACTCAAAAACCCTTCCAGGTCCACAATTCTTTACTGCCGTCGTTGGGGAGGATGCGAGCGATGCGGACAGGTCGATTCAAGTGGAGAAATTCGGTCGAAAGGTACTGGTATGGCAAGCAATATGTTCCTGTGGTTTGAAGTCTACTATTATACTTGGTTGATCTCTCAAGCACTGAAAAACAGACGTATCTTTTCCGCCTCAATCATCGACTAAGAACCATGAGATGTCGTTTTTGAGTTCCATACTGATATTATTTAAAACATTTATTTCAGGAGTCACTCGCTTTTGTTAGTTGTAAAAGGTCTCTTTCTTTTCTGCAACTTGCGACATTGTTTTGGAAAAAGTGGCGCACGAACTTCATGTCATTTGTAATTCACGTGACGGTCGTTTAATAGCATTAGAACCTGTTCGATAATTGAACCCCCACCTCGAAATTTCACGTAAATTGTGCAAATCATTTTCCTTTTTCTTGGGCCTTTCAGTGCCCTGTTAACAAGCATATCTCGATTATATGTACACGGCGAAAATGACAAACAAATTATGGAAATCAACAACACCATCAGACAGAAGATACATCCCTCTAAATATTGATAATCTATGTTTATTGAACGAATCTGCCACTTGCAAGTAATCGTCATTGAAGTTGCTTAGTGCTGTAAACATATAATCGAGGAAGAACTGTATTACTTTCCAAATGAATGATATTTCTATAGTCTTCCATAACCCTGCTCTTTGCCATCCAACGACAAGCTAAACACGATACAAATCATCCAGCATTGGCTGAAATGCTTCACGTGCTCAAAGAGCAGAACATTCCCATTCCGAACATATATGCGTACTTTTCCAAGGTAGTTTGGTATCTTTTACAAGCAAAATTGCTGTTGCTGGTGCTAATACACCTCGGCCGAACTCATAATTCCTGCTTCTTTGTCCGCGATGGGCCTTTTTCATCAGCGACATCCATCATGACCGTGTGAGAGCAACCTTTTTGTTTGAATCGACCCACGAGACGTCTTTTCCCGAGGCCGGCTGTCAGTGAGTGATGTCTCGCATGCAGAGCAGAGACCCAAACGATTTCTATGGCTTTTGTCGTAATAGAAAAAAAGAGAACAATAACGAAAAATTGTTTAATTCCTATAATTTATTTCAATTATACACCTCATTTTTTCGGCTGCTTCCTCCCGACGGGAACCAGCCGACCAGCGTTCTTGTTTTGGTAAATCCTTCTCTGCCGCGGGGTTCTTCTTAGTGGCCGCAGAATCTTACCTCTGACGGTGCTGTCGTTGAATCGAAAAGTTGGAATCTGAACAAGGGAACCAGCCGAGGCGAAGTTTGCGTTGAATTTCAACGAGTAGAAAATTATAGGGTCGAATTAATGTGGCCCACGGTAATTGAAAATTTGGTGTGTAGCCAGACCACTAGTTTTTTTTTTTTTATAAACGTGTTGCTCTCTTCCGCTAGCAGCGAATCGGATTACAGCGAGAGGCTCGATACGGCGGATACGAATATTTATAGTTTGTGGTCGTTTACAAGTTATAAATTATCGGGATCGTTTTAAACTGTGTTTAGACAACAAAGAGCAATTTCAGCGGCGGTGTGAAAGTCTTGGTCAGAAGGGAACTTGACTTTCAATTCAATCGCATCGCATAGCTTGAAGAACCACTTATGACACATTCAAACGAGATGGGTTGGAGCATTCTGGTTTTGATTTACGTCATCTGTTATTAGCCTTTGATATATGGACAGCTGCATATAAGTGTCCTTGCTTTGTTTTCCAAATAGTTCAACGTGATACGTCGATGGATACATTGCTAATTATGTTTTTGAACAAAGTACGATAGTTAAATTATAATTAAATTGTAGATATTCACACACACTCCACGCTCTCAAAGACTTAGTTTACCTGATCCGCCCATCTAGCTCGCTGTGCTCCACGCTTTCTTGTACCTGTTAGATTCGAAGCAAACACCATCTTTGCAGGGAATTGCCAATACAGGGTGCGGCAGAAAATAATGCGAAAATGTTCAAACCTGAGTATTGGATTAATTCGTGTAGCTAGTGACTAATTTCTGTCGAAAGTGTATTTTTTTATGTTTACTTTCAAGTGCCGCATCCAAACATTCTATTTGTTTTATTCAGTGAATCCACACTCGCGAATGTGTGAATGATAAAGACATTGTCTCAACTTTCCAATGTTGGGACAAAAAATAATGTATCTTTATCATTGTTGCATACTCAATACAATAATGATAAATTGCAGGGCAGAAGCATCAAGATTAAAATGTTTCAAAACATCCTATTGTTATTCAGGAAAGAGATATAGCGTTGTATGTATATTGCTTTGTATGCAACAAAAATACATTCAATCATGTCACATGTTGCATCGAACCGGAAAGAGACAACGTTTAGTTTAATTTTCTGCCTTTTTTATATGTACACGGCTACTGATATTAATTCAAAATTGCGTCGAGTTTAATTCAAGAGTGAAGAAAGTAGAGTTACGCATGGATTGCGTGAAATTGTTTAATATTTGAGTAAATATAAGTATGAGTGACATTTACCCATTTGCTATTTTCCTCAGTCTATGAGTAACTCCACTTTTTGCTCTTCTAAGTCGAATTTGACTAAATCTTGAATCGATCGAAGTGGCCATCTAGAGTTTTGGGAGTGGTACCGGAAAAAGTGTTGTCGTATTTCTATTTGTAGGATATCCACAGGAAATGCCGCCGATCGAAAAAACGCATTTTAGTGAAAATATTACCTACTCAGGCCTACTCAGAAAAAACGATCACCAACTAAAGACACAACGACGTTCTATCGTTTATTTTTATTTTTATTTTATTTTAAATACGAGTTTACGGTGTTTATGGCATGCCGGACTATTCAGAAAGCAGTGCAACTGGTGTTCAATGTGCTGTTGCTTGTTGAAGCGGTCCCATTCTTTTGACGGTTAGTGCTAATCAAAAACTTTCAGCGTATCGTTAACCAAAACTAAACCTGCTGCTAACGTTGGATAAGGAGATTCTCCAAGATCAAATCGCCTGTCGAGGTAAATAAAACGCACTAAAGGTGAAGAAGTGGTGATTGAGAGCATGTCAAAACAGTATCAAAAGTTGTAATTGTATTTTTTCGACAACACGAAGTTACGATATGTAACCATGGTTATCGAATATTTTGGGAGATCAAGCTACAATATGGGATAACCTGAGATGTTTTTGGTCATCCAAACTATTCTTGAGTTTAAAACCTAAAATCTACAATTGTATTTATAGATCTTTCGACTGTACAAAATTGCAATATGTATTCAACCATGTACATTGAACCTTCTGGAAAGTCAAAAGATATTATGGGATAATCTAGGTTACACTTACAATTGGTCAGGGTTCTGCAAAATCGCACCGCCTATCGAAAATCATCAGTTTTGTCCGACATATTCAGATCTTTTAAATTTAAAAATGAACCAGATCAGTGGTTCTTGAAGTTTGTAACCAATAACCAATTTAAGGGATCCATCTCCATAATGCACCGGAAAAAAATCGGTAGGGACTGTATGGGATCAGTTACGTAGTATGGCGCATATGTCGCTTGGTGCAATCTGCCAGAACCCCGACCAATCATAGATCCTAACTGCATAATAGTTGTTGTGCTCCAGAACTGTATGGCTGATGTAGAACATCCCAGATCACTTCATAATATCTGCTTACCTTCCAGAAGACTTCAGATGAACATGGTTGAAAACATCAATCAACACATGTTGCTATCGATAGTGTGTTGCAATAATGACAAAACGTTTTTTTATCGCTGTTACATGAAAACAAGGACATTGCAACCTGTGTGAGAGTCACAACATTTTCTCAAAGCAACTTATCTCTTTCCCATCATTGATACAACATTTTGTTGTTTTCCTTCGTGTTTTGTTGTAATACATTCAAGTTACAACATATCATTGTTTCAGAGTGAAACAATAACGGATGTATCACTCGTCATAATTATCGTATGTTTTTAGGTACAACAAGTGATTATTTGACACACTGGTTTTATTACAAATGTTCGCGAAAGAAGTGATCACCAGTTTCTATTCAGACGAAGTTTTTCGTGGAATAGGTGAGTGGTTGAATTGTCCAGGCGAAGTATTTCACGAACATATGAAAAGCAAAGTAATCTTTATTCAGGTAATTTTTTTTATTGCAACCATGGATAACAGAGTTGTTAAACGATTTGTTGCCCCCGCTTTCAAGGGTGATTTAAAGTCGTATCCATTCTGGAAGAAACGGATGGAAATGTTTCTCAAACAAGAGGAACTATTGTATATAATTGAAAAGTTTCCGGAAGACGAGCCATTTTTCAATCCGGTTGTGGGTGCAAGTGAAGCACAAGAGAAGATGAGAAAAGAAAAATTAGCCAATAAACTAAAAGATGATGGTTCGGCTATCAATGAACTTTCTACCGCTTTGGATGATGATGCATTAATTCATGTAATGCAATGTAGTAATGCAAAAGAAATTATGGTTAGATTAGACGAAGTTTTTCTCCCACAAGGAGCAGTGGCTATGTTGGGCCTTCGGTCCAGACTATATTCGTTGCAAAATGAAAATTTTGAAACTCTTCCGCAATTATTTTCATCTCATGAAAAGATGGGAGAAATAATTCCACCCGAAGATCAAGTTAACTCCCTACTACTTCAAGCCATTCCTGAGAAATACAGTCATATCTTAGGAGCTCTTTCTGTTTTGAGGAAAGATGATCTAATGAAAATTTCTCTTCAGCAGGTAAAACGAATTTTCCTCGATGAAAATATGAAAAGTGCAAAGCAAAGTACCAGTCACCCTGTGAAGCCAGAAGTGGCCTTCGTAGGAAACAATTCTGGCCGGGGAGACAAGAACAACAGAAATCGATTTTAAAAGAACTATGAGAACCACATGACGTGCTTCAGATGTGGAAAAATTGGCCACCGGAAGCAAAACTGTTTGGAACCAAGAGCATATGATCAAGCCGCGGTAGTTGATGAACTGGTGGAGGATGTAGCACTATTATCTGTAGTTGAGAGTTCTTCATCGTCCAAGATGTGCGAAATATTACCACGAATTGCTGCCAATAATATAGCTGTTGATCATATCCAATCCAGATCCTCGACACCCGAAAGTCAAGAAATGGCATCGTTGCCTTTTGTGTCAAAAATTGATTGTCCTTTTGCGATCTCTCCGATTCCCTCGACTCATAGGACTGAAGGGTTGTCTCCGATTAGAACTCATAATAAAGATCCACTGATGATCACGATCGACTGTTCGGGTCAGAAGCAAGTAGCACCGAGAGTGGTAACAGCGGAAAGTCAGTTGATCCAACCTACAAACTCTTTAACGACCAACGTGGAACGTAATACAAGTAACGATGTTATGACTTATGGATCGAGGTGATCCGTGGTGTCCAAATTTGAAGCAGGCAGTCTCGAACCAATATATAAGGTACCTTGCCATGGACGATATGCCCGTTCAATCCCCCGGAGTACTACCAATGTACCTAGACTCAGGAGCTACACGTCACATGGTCAGGGAGATGAAAATTTTTAATAAGATTTGGGATAGAAAGACTGTTCATGTCTAAACAGCAGAAGAATGGACTCTCTTACGGGGAACAACAATGTATAATGTGTTGTATGTACCTAATTTAACTTGCAATCTATTATCCGTATCTCAATTAGAGTCGAATGGGAAATAAATTCTTTAAGATCCTTGAAAAAGATGGAACAACTATTGCCGAAGGTACCAAGGTAAACGGTATTTATTGTCTGAACTTCTCCTTAATCCCAAATATCGAAACATCTTATATAAGTAAGGAAAACAATTATGTCCTCTGGCACAAATGTTTTGGACATTTGGGCAAAGATAATCTGATGAAGTTGGCTAAGGATAATATGGTAGAAGGCTTAAATATTCAGAAGATATCAGAAGAACTGTGTCAACCTTGTTTGGAAGGAAAGCAAACAAGAAACACTTTCAACATAATGATGAGACCTCGTTCAACTAGACCTCTGGATCTTGTACATTCAAGATGTCTGGGTACCCAGTCCAGTTATTCAGTTTTGCAAAACAAAAGGAATTGAACTGACACCTATAGTTCCTTATACTCCACTAAAGAATGGGGTAAGTGAAAGAATGAACAGGACCTTAATGGATAAAAGCAAGATCTATGATGCATGATGCAAAAGTACCTGAATCTTTATAGGGAGAAACACTGTTTGTCTCTACATATCTAACAAACAGAAGTCCCACTAATGCATTACAAGAATGCAAAACTCCATTTGAATTGTGGTTCGGTTTCAAACCTGATGTTAACAAACTTAAAGTGATCGGATTTATTGCATATTCTCTCGTTAACAAAGAACATAGAAACAAACTTAACAAACGAAACAAACGAAATACTGAAGATGTTGTTTTTGATGAGATTAAATCATACTTTCAAAGGGAGACTGAAGTTCCCTTAGCTGAAGTAAACGAGATTCCTGTTGCAAACCTGCAAAGACACCCATCTCAATGTCAGCATTACTAGGTTGTTTGCAATATCTTGCTCTTATGAGCAGGCCAAATATATGCTTCTCTGTCAATTCCTTTACTCAATTTCAGAGCTCACCCTAAGGACACACATTGGACGGTTCTTCAACGAATCCTGAGATATCTACAGGGAACCCAAACATTCCGTCTTATTTATCAACAAAACTCAAGTGAAGAGGTATTAACGAAGTATGCAGATGCCGACTTCGCAAACGATCCAGATGACAGACGCGCCATCTCTGGTGTCGTGTATACCGTTTTTGCAAATGTGGTATCATGGAAAACAAAGAAACAGACGATGCTGCATGAAATCGGATTAAAATTATCACGTATTATTATAAATGAAGACAATATGCCATGTATTAGCATTGCTGAAGAACCACGGCATCATCAGCGTACAAAACATATAGATATTATATATTCATTCATTCGACAGCTTATAAAAGACCAACAGATAAAATTAAAATACACTCCAACAGAATTTCAAATAGCGGATGTGTTTACTAAAGGTTTAGGAGAGGCCAAATTCTGTAAATTTAAAATATGAAAAAATGTAGAGAAGTGAAAAAGAATATTTTTATACATTTACTTAATAATTAAGACTTGTTCGCTGTTTACAATAAAATCGGATATATAATTTAACAGTGCGGCTTTGAGAGAGAGAGAGAGAGAGAGAGAGAGAGAGAAGAGTTAGAGGGAACTGAGAAACGATGAGAAGGAAGTTTGCAATAAGCAAACACATTGTAGACAACAATCGCTAGCACTACATACACTCCAGAGATTGATAGGGACTAAAGTGACTTAAACATGTATCCTTTTTAGAATCCAAAATATAAGCAATATAAGTTGAATTAATCATTCTAGCTCGTGGTGGAAGTTTTCCCTCTGAACTATTCATTCAGCTTTACGGAAAGAAAACATTCGCATACATCCTTTGATTTGATTTTGGACATCAGCCATAAGCTTTTGTCTCCGCTCGTGCTCCAGCTAATTCAACAAACTCGGCATCAGACTTGGAATCAGCAGGCAGAAACAAGTCCGGATATTGAAATTGTGATGGTCGGGGTATTCGAATGAGGTAGCAACATGGTTTTTTGAAGCTTTATCTTTAAATTCAAGGAACAAAATTCCTTTCGGCCACGTATCCTTATTCAGAGCGACTTCGCGTAGGTTTGAAGCCATCCGACTTTGAACGATATGAAGCTCAAACGGCTCGTTTCAGAACCTTTCTTTACAAATGGAACAACCTTAATCATTCCTACGCACTGCACGTTCGTTTAGGCGAGTTTCTCAATTGCATCCGTTTTCACACTGGGATGGCTGCGAAACAGGTACAGCCACACGGGTTGCCATTTTAACTCAGTTTTGACATAGACTAACTCTAAGAACAGTGGTCCCATACAAAAACGGTTTTTTCTTGGCTCAGTCAGTATTAGCACATCGGTTTCAAGCTCGGTCCCAAGCTTAATAATGCGCCCCTCAAATATTCTGTCGAAAAACACAGCAAATCAAAACAAATGCGCAAATATGTATAGCAAGGTGCTGGCTTCAAAGTGTAACTCGGACCAAGGGGCTCTACAACAGTGAACCAATTTCAAATCTCTAGTTGCATATTGATTGTGGGTTTTGAGTCGTTTTTGGCTAACTTTCTTCGGGTAGAGTCACTCTGAATTTGAATAAATGTAACTGGTATTGACAATTCAACAAATCAAAAAATCGGCTAATATCAGATGTACGTTTTTGATTTGTCAACTTGTCAATTCCAGTTACATTTACTCACACATGAGTGAATCCACTTTTGACGTAAGTGAATCAAAAACGACTTAAAAGTGAGTTAAAATGGCTGGTCGTGCGAAACATCTCAATAGTTTCGGGAACAATAAGTATGGTAGAATCAATAAACGCTCTAAACAGAAAGGAAAAAATAATGTTAACAAGTGCATAAAATTTCCCTCGCTTAATTCCAAGACAAAGGCGCTTAAACAAAGTAGTTGTTTGCAATCTTCTATGCGCCATTCAAAAATGCTTGCAATCTTTCAAACAACAAGCTAGATTCAGGCGTTATCTGGCAAATCTAGCATTCCCTTTATGTGCATTGGAT
>JASCZW010015688.1:0-20060 GCA_034211315.2 Aedes japonicus
CATACCGGTTACCTCATCGATATAGAAAACCGCCGCCAACGAAAGAAGACGATGACGCACGAACGAACGAGGAAGGAACCAGTCGGTTGCTGGTGGCTGAATGGAAGGATATTAGTGATATATGTGATCCACGCCAGACGCGTTGCCGTGTTAATTTTAACTCCTGCCCATCTCCGTCGCAGGTTGCGATCTCCTGTCAAGCAAACATGGTTCTGGCCACTCTTGGCCCTTTGTTTCACGTTCTACCATAATATCAACACGGCGTGACGGGTTGGGGAGGCAGCGGGTATCCTGCGGTAGAAGTCCAGCTCACGGTCGGGGATGGCTTTCATTATTCACTACTTTGCCACGTTGTTCACGGTAACCGACTGGAGCCGAGTCCGAGCGCGCACGTGTCCTGGAAGCGCATGATACATCTGGCGCCGGCCCGGCTACCGTGGGAAGGCCTAATGTTTCAGCAGTGGCAGCTGCTGTGAGAAATGAAACACCAGTCAAACCGCTGTTTCGGATAATCCTGAACGTGGTGGAACTTGGAAATGACAACAGTGATACCAAAGCTTTAACCTTCTAAAAAAGGCGATAAATGCAGGAGTTATTCTGTTTGGAATTCAGCAGAATTTACCAGGAAAGCCTGTCGTCCAGTTCTGGAATATAGATCACTCATCAGGAACCCTTCAAAAGCTTTGCCACAGAAATTTTCACCGGAAAACCAGTGAGGAACGAATTCCAATCCCGTAACCGAGTGAATTTCATAAATTTTACGACTCAAGAAATACTTTCACACTTTATTATGCAAATTCATCCCCGCCGTGGCTAAGGTCGGGCGCTTTCTTCTATTTGGACAATAGCGACGTACGACGACAATTCATTCCTTATTGCATTTCGCCTAGAAGCTGCTTTAAATCATGCTAATCTGGCTTAGCCGCCTCTGCCTTCCTCCTTCGAAAAGTGTTATAAAATTAGTTTGGAAAAGCGCCTTCGCTTCCTTCGTTTGGAGTGCATTTTTCTTTTTGGTTTCGGGGCATTCTTCCCACGTTTGCTAACACTCACCGGAACGGAACGGAGCATAAATCAAACCGAGAAGGTGGTCCAGAAAACGTTTGCTCCATTTTCCATAAGTAGGGTTAGTAGGGAGAAAAAAGTGGTGAGAAAGCTCTTTATAAATTTATAAGTGTCACCACCTAACCTGCCTTCTGGGCACCACTCTGCTGAACTAAGTTGGTGTATGCGATCGTTAGAGTGGTTGAAACTCACCATTCGTATTGCTCGCACTATTTTTGTAGCCGTGCGGAGCCGTTCGACGGACGGTACAAAGAAGAAGGTGGGTTTCTCTGTTGTTATTGCTGCTATAATGAAACTAGAATACGCTGAGCTCGGTTCGGTTGGAGCTAGTGTGGGGTTTCAGGCTTATGGCTGAAAGTGTGTCAGGATTGGTTGTGCGGTAATGAGCATACCTTAAGGCGATAGTTGTTCGGTTTAAGCTTTTGAAGTTTGAAGTTAGGGTATGCGTCCCTATGACTCAGCCTACTAAGAAGGGAGCGGTTTTCTTTTAATTGTAACTCATAAAGTAATTGAGTTGTAAACGAAAACCGAACAGCTTTAAATTAGTTTAGATGAGTTTAATGAGTCGTGTGCTGTTCTGAATCATATAAAAGTAATTAACTTACTTTTAAAAGACGAAAACTTCCGATGGATTTGGATGTAATGTCGGTCAATAAGTCCTATATTTGGTCTATTCGTGGATACAACTACGACTCATAATATAAGAATCTCGTTAAAATTAATCTTAAAATAATTTATTTTTCTTATCTCTTTAGGCATTTAATTTTGAGCTATATGCGTTACACTCAACATAAGATTTTATAATGAGCTATTTCCCGAGCATTATCGCAAACCGTTTATTAATATATTAATATTGGCCGTTCGATTGGAAATGGTAGGCAACCCTGGCTGGGTTGGCTTGTCCGTCTCGTATGCTCTACAAATTACACAAACTTTGAATTGGTTGGTTCGAATGACATCCGATGTAGAAACGAACAAAGTAGCAGTGGTACGCATCAAGGAATATGGAGAAACAAAACAAGAAGCCGCCTGTGCATTTCCGAATAGTACCTTGTCACGGGACTGGCCGAAACAAGGCCTTGTCGAGTTCCAGGATTTCAGGTCTGCTATCGAGAGGGACTGGATTTGGTCCTGAAAGGTATCATATTCTCCAGCGAAGGTGCTGAAAAAGTTGGAATTATTGGTCGAACCGGTGCTGGAAAGTCCAGTTTGACATTGGCATTGTTCCGAAGTATTGAGTCAGCTGCAGGTAAAATTTGCAATCTATGGTCACGACATGCTCCAGCTCGGATTGCATTCGTTAAGATCACGATTGACAATCATCCGCAAGATTCTGTATTGTTTTCCGAGACACTTCGAATTAACCTGGATCCTGGATGAGGAAATCTGCCAGTGCCGCCGTAGATCTTGAATCTGATGATCTTATTCAGCGAACAATACGCACCTAGTTCAATGAATGCACTGTATTGACGATTGCTCGCCGTTTGAATACTATCATGGATTTGGACAAGGTTATTGTATTAGATAAGAACAAATTTCCGGGTTCACTTCTCAGAGCAACATATTATACTTCTATCAAGCAGGTGTAAAACATTCAGTTTTCATAATCGCCTTCGTAAAAAGGAAGATTAAAATATATATAAACTATATTGGCAAGCGAAACTTCAAAAATAGTTTTAATGAGTGGCTACGGAAGAGTTGACGAAAGAATTGGTCAGCGGCTTCCAGAAAATGTGACCAAACTACGGGCTTAAAGCTCAAATCTAATATAAGAAAATTCTGGAAAAAAAGTTGTTTTCATACATATATTTTGTTTGAATTTAGAGCAAGATTCGATTTAGTTCTTTTGTTTTTTTATTATTTTTTCATTCTGTTGAAATCCTGGTCGAGTTCAGCTTCCATCTAGCTCTTATGTAGCCTAAATTCACTCCAATTCTGCTTCATTTCATCTCCAGTCTAGTTCCAATCTAGCTCTAATCTAGCTCTAGTCCAGCTTCATTCCAGTTCCATTTCAGGTTCAGTTCAGCTCAAATATTTTTAGCTTCAATTTAAAATTAATTTATATCCAAATCCAATTTAAACTCCAATCCATTTAAATGAAAATTCAAAATTCAAACAAACTTCAATCTAACATTATTTTTGATCCAAATACAGCTTTGATACAACTCCGATCGATTTCCGATTCAGATGCAACTTAGCTCCAATCCACCTTCTTCACAACTATCTCCAAATAATTTTAAATCCAGTTTGGAGCCTGCTCCTATCGAACTCTTAAAATTTAGTCGAACACAAATGCAGCCTTCAAAAAATCGCTTATTTATTTATAATAACTCTCCATCTCACACCGTTGTCTAATTGGACCTGGACAGGGAAAATCCAATTTGAGACCTTATTAACCCAGTCAAAACCGATCTCTAATCCAACATACGGAACCAGTCCAGTGCTATTTCAGCTTCAGTCCTGCCGAAATTAAGCTTCAAGCTATCTTCAGTTCAGCTAATTACAGCATCACCACAAATCCAATTAACATCTAATGCAATTCAAATCCAACTCAAATCCGGCTTCAAGGCACAACTCATCAACATTTCAGTCAAAATTCAGCTCCAGTACAGCTTTAGCATAGCTAATCGTTAATCCAGTTCCAATCCACAATATCCAGAACAAATGCAGTCTTAACGGAGCTTCATGTCAGCTCCAAGGCAGCTTCAATCCCGCTCGAATTAAGTTCCGATAAAACATCAATCCAGCTTCATTTTAGTTCTACTCCAACTTCAACGCACCTCCCATACAGCACCAATCCATCTCTAATACAGCTCCAAACTATCTCCTATCAAGATTAGATCATACTCTAGTCCAGCTAAAATGTAGCTCCAATTCAGCTTTAATTCAATCAGAATCCAATTCAAAATTCAATCATTTTTCAATCAAAATGACCTTTTAAATCCAGAACTGCATCAATATAGCTCAATATGGCTTTATTTGTGCTCCAATTTCATCTTCAGTATGACTCCAAACGAATTGCGAGTCAGATGCAATCCAGCTTCAATTCAGCTTCATCACAGCTATCTCCAGCTATCTTCAATCCAGTTAACCATCGCGTTCTTTCGAATCTTGGAAGGGGTTACGGCTAGGGTATGGATGGTCTTGTTACTTACATTGCATTGAAGAGTGTGATTTGAAGAGCCACGAGTGGCAAAAACTTTTTGGCTTCAGCAATTACTTTGATATCGTATCAGGCAATTTTGAAACGATTGAGCAAGCGACTTAAGGCTTAATCACATAGAATTAGGCTTGTCATTAATGCAACAAAGACATTACACATGAAAGAGAGGTTCACGAAAAGATAATGTTAGCTTCCCACCACAAGTTCAGATCGACGGTGATGAAGTCGAGGCGGCAGATGAAGTAGTGTATGTGGACTCATTGGTGATTGACGATAATGATACCAGCAGAGAGTATACAAAGACATATTATGGCTGGCAATAGTGCTCACTTTGGACTCCGGAAGATGCCAAAATTGAACAAAGTTCACCGAACTATAAAGTAGGCCATCTACAAGACATTACATTAGGACTGGCAGATCTCTACGGCCACAAAACATAGAAATTGTCTATATATGCTCAACTTGTTCTTAGTGTCTTTGTACGGAAGATGTTGCGCATGATCTACAATTGCTGTGCATCTACAGTGCAGTCAATAAAATTGGTTGACTACGTTGGGCTGAGTTTATCGTAAGAATAATGACTGGTAGCTTAGTTTAAATGATTCTCGATAATGATCTGAAGAGAACTAGGAAAAGAAGCACGTAACGAGCAATGTGGATAACTTAGACCAATGACCATCTCATCGCTTGGCTTAAGTAAGATCTTTGGACCTCCATGAATCAATGTCGTATCAATTAACTACCAAACAATCTTCAATTCAGATTCAGCCTCAATCTTTGGACTGCCATTTCTTCAGAGAATACCCATAATTTAAAAATATATTGAAGGCTCCACTTGTAAATACGAAAATCGTTATTACAGTGGGTTTTTGAATAACCTTGAACATGTAGTGACTGTAGAATAACCTCATATTTCGATTATTTCTTATGTTTTCTTAAAAATTTAAAACCTTGAGTTTTTTTTCTCTCTCTGTTCGGGACATAAACCACTGCGACAAGTAATTTGATCTTTTGTTTAGTGCTTGACGAGTTACTTCATCACTTTTGATAAATGATGAAGTTTTCGGTGTTGTTACAACTGTCATTGCTTGTTTTGTTGGCTATGAATCGAGTTTTTTTAAGTTTCCGCAATTTAAATCCTTTTTTCAATGAGAGCGCTTTACTAAGGTGCGCCCCTTTATCAGTCAAAACCGGATTCTTTGCAAACAAAACAAACAATGACTCCAATTTTTTCCTTATTCCAAGCTAAACCTCGGTGGGTCAATACGAATATTGTCGCTTTTCACCAGATAACAAATATTATAAGCACAACTATATGTTCCTTTAACTGAAAAAAAAAATGTTCCCTAGTTTGAATTAGTTCGGACTAGAGTTCAGTGGTAGATCTGATACGCGACGCACCACGAAAAGGTGATCTACCACCGTTAAGGGTTAAAAAAGAGTAAGTAAAAAATAGTAAGAAAACAAACATTGAGTTAATGGTTATCACAACACTTTACGGTATTTCTCTCCTAAGTCTCTAAGTTAGAGATGACGAGAAAAATAATAATTTAGTATTATCAGACGTTGTGTATAAAAACAAACACAAAAAGAAGAGGGTTTCCCTCCCATATACACATCAAAATAACAACAAACTACCGTTAGAGACTATCACAAAGCTATCAGTGGTACATGAGCGCGATCCAGCACGTTAATTTTGCCTGTTGAGGTGGCGGATTCGTCCGCGCCTCGACCTACCCCGCAGTGGGATGTTAGGCAGAGATACCGTCCTTGGTTCGAATACTACTTTACCCATGCCCTTTTGCTCAATTTTCAATACTTCTATTCTATTTTCAGCCTACCGTACACTGACGGAACTTTCAACACTTTCTTTTCATATATTTCATTCTAGCAAACATTACTGTCCACTCTTGGTGCCTCATACTGATGAGTGATTATCTCCTTCTACAATATAAACACCGTTTCTTTAAACTCTAATCAACCCAGTGCAAGGGACAAGACAGCTTTCTTGTGAGTAACCTTTCTCTTCAAAGTTACTCAGAATTCATCAAATTTTCACACTCTATGATTTTCTACTCCCACCAAGATATAGAGTGGTGGGAATGCCAAAAACTGTGTGTGAAAACGAAAAAAAAACAACGTCACTCATATTTGATCACAAAACTCACGTTTGCTCAGAATGCGTCATCTTCTATCAACTTGTGTAATTTATAACTCGATTTGAAGTATTCTGGCAGCACTGACTTGAATGTGACGGTTGAGTTGGTTGCGTCGGTGGCAACCATAGCAACCAATGACAACAGAATATTTACAGTCTGAGAAAATTCTGTTTTATCGTATCGTAAGAAGCTCTAATTTGAGGCGGAGTATTTGAAAAGGAATTGAGCCTGATTCCGGTAAGTAGGTTATTTGAATTTGTTTCATTCTTTTTCTTGTAGGAAGACGAAAAACAGGATATCTGGACCGCTCTGGTTCCTCGCAGCGGCCAATAGCTCGAGGATGATTGAAGGCTGGATGGGGCTGTGAATGACACAATCAATCACTTAGCAAGAAACAAGGGACACTTCTTATGACTAAACGGTAACGCAGGACCGTACACTGTAACGTAGTACAAGTAACTAACTAAACCTAATCAAATATACATATATTTCACACCCGAATTGCCTGTGGTAAATTTCATATCTGCACTCACGGTCATCTCATTCACCCACTCAGCATCCGAACAACTGTGCTTCTTATCACTATCCGATGATTAGACTGTATCAATGAAGTCATGATTGACCGATCGAGAAGGAGAGTGGTGATATTTCCTGTAGTCGATAATCGAGCAATCGGTTGAACAAAGCAAATCACAGAGCCAGCCGTCTGGCGTACTGCTGCTTATGAATCTGTTGGTGGATCATTAAGGTGGTCCTCACAGACAATATGTGGAATATGTGGACTCAGTTTTGCAATTGGTAGATCTTGGTTTCTTTTGGAGGTGATCCTTTCGACAGTCGATAAATGCCCCATATTCCCATTGTACGGATTGATTGACCAGCCCATTCGACATTGGCTTCAACAGTGGTAAGCAATGCTGATGCAGTGACGCATATTGGATTTGAGGGAACAGGATAAACATCGGATAGAGTCTTTCTGATGAAGATTGCGTATGTATGCGGACACTGATGCGGAGTACATAAGCGAACGATCTGTAGATGATATCGTTTTAAATTGCATACTTTAAGGGAGGGACTTGATGAAGGTACGACTAATTGATTTTCATGGAAGTCGGCTTCAGATAAATAGGGAGTGGGGCTGGAAATGAGCTGTGCTTGGGTTGAAGGACCAACACAAGTTGCATCCAAGCTAAAACAACGTTTCATCTAATATAAAACAACAACGTTTTGATAATGCAATTTTACTGTCAAAACCAAGCTTTACAAAAGGTAGAAATGTTCAGTATCACAATATGAATCCAGTGAATAAGAGATGTTCATAATTGCTCAGAGTTAAACAGGATAGCTCAGTGTCTTGCCCTAGACCCAGTCCAAACCGATCTTTAATCCAACATCCGGCACCAATCCAGCTTTATGTCAGATTCAATCCTGCACAAGTTAAGCTTTAAGCTATCTTCAGTTCAGCTAATCACAGCATCACCACAGCTTCAATAAACCTCTGATGTAATTCGAATCCAATTTTATTCCGGTTTCATACCGCTTTCATATGTGGCCATAACTCATCAATATTTTAGTCAAAATCCAACGCCGTTTTTCCAGTTTTTGAAAAACTTCACCGAAAAATATACAATAAATAAATACTCTAAATTACTTCTATCCAAATTTTCAAGAGAAAGTACCCAATGGTTTAGTTGTAATTAGTAATTTGATGCAGGACACCTTAAGGCAAATGTAATTCCATTTTATTAAAAAAAATATAGTTCGTTGTGGGAATGCCTAAAGGTATGCCTAAAACACAATTATTGATGAGATTAGTTAGGTAGCATACTTTGAAAAAATAAATGCTAAACAATTTTTGTTATTGAAATGGTTTACGCTTGATTGCCGACGAAGAATTAAATAAATCAATTTTTATCGTTAACATGTACGTCAAACTTCTTGAAGTTTTGCAATTTATATTAGTTAGGGAACAGGTTCGCTTATTAATCTCATCATTTTGCAATTCATCCTATTCAAAATCGATTGTTTGACCCGAAACAGGACTGGTTCGTTATATTTGCTTGCATTATTTAAGGTAAGCAAACTTTATTACACAAAGAAAGCAATCTATTTACTCTTCAATCTCATGATGCAGCATACGTTGACTATAGGACCAATGAAATTAATATGGTAACATCATATTTTTCCAACATTCACATTTAGTGAATTTACTAAAAACCATAAAACGCTTTGAGTCAAAACTAGCTTCTCTGACTCCCTCCTACCTTAATCGCGCCGAAGATCGCCGATCGCAGCACTGAACGCACCCGCCTGTTTCCGAATCAGTCAGCCGATGTGGAAGTTTGATGTTTTTGACCTTTTTCCTTTACTTCCCGCTCACTTCGGAGACCGAGAGCGTGGCGCAACCACTAGCTAGGTATATGATTCGTATCCGTAAAGTGCTACACGTTATGCAGACAAAACATACGTGAAACCCGCCTACATATGAGGGTACGGTGAGTGAGTAAAGCCATGGAGATCCGTTCTTATGAGCCTTCGTCGCACATCAGAAGTAAGCTCCATCGCCTTCTGAAACGACGACGAGCCGCTGTCGGGTGATTGTTGACTTTGCGAACTGTATCGGGATATGAGCGCGAATAGAAGTGTGCTGAGGGTGAGGGGAGAGGAGTTCCCTCCGCGAGATGCACATTCACATTGTTTGTTGTTGCTATGCCTACGCCTACATGGAGTGATCGCGGTCTTGTGGTCTCTATTCTCGATGAAGGTCTACCCAAATGCAGTAGTTATTATTGACTTATATGATCCTGTTCCAATAGAAACCAATTTCAAACAAATGCGTCATTCCGTCATATTTTTAGCCTGCTGTGATATCATCCGTTAGGCAAAGGATCTGAAATGCATAAAGCCTTATAAAATAGTGACACAATTCATAATGCATGCATTCCTAGCGAGACGCAACCCACACAAGCCGATTTTTTTTCTCTTCTGCCTAGTTAGTTGAAAAGGTCGAGGTGCTGAGCCGTTGTTTCCCTCCCCAGCCTCGCACAAATCATTCATCCGAGAGACAAGAAGAGAAGCGATGCCAGCGCCCGGGGAGAAGGATGGGGCTTGAATGTTGCAACACAATTTTTATGCCCCACAACGGCGTACAACGAACAACACACATATTCAAACCTATCCTATCCATTCCTCGTCCCATACAGCCGGGCAGGAGAACGTATACCTACAACATAAATAAGCGCTTTTATAATGAGCTAGTAATACTTTGCCATTTCGGAACTATTTCGTGCCCCGTGCGGAGCTGGAGCTCTGCCTGGGCAGTAGAAGGTTGCCTGCAGAGAACTGTGGTGGGGGCTTCGGCGGCGGCGACGGCGTCATCGGCGGTCATGGTGGCAGTCCGTGGTGAATGGGTAAAATGGGTTCTGTGGTTCGACGGGGCTCTCGCACCACTACTGTGCGCGATTCCAGGAGGGGAATTCAGCTTGGGAGGTTAGCAGCGGGTAATGCTATGGTTTGGTTGTTGCAGTTTTCGAAGCGGGTAATGCAAGTTCGCAAAGAAGACTGATTGTGTTCTTAATATGGTTGGAATTTTAGGATTTTTAAACTTTTCTTCGAAATTCAAAGAATTTCCAAGGGTTTTTTTTTAGCGAAATGGAATAGGAATTCATGGTTTGTGTTACACATATTTCTTGCTTATTTGCATAAGCCATGCTGGCTCGGATGCTTTTACTCCACCCAGGTAACACAATTTGTTGTGTAATATTCAGAAAGTCTTCTTAAAGACATAACTTTTATGTATTTTTCAGCAGAACAGATTATCTACACGATATAAGAATGATCTAAATTTAGCTAAATCGAACTGATAAATCGAGAACTGCAGCCAAGATGAACAGAAAATTGTCACAAAATTTGTAGGCACTGATTTTTGGGGCCGGCAAAGGTTCTTATGATGAAATGAGACCCCTTTTCTCTCTGGAAAGATGGGTCCTCTCATAAAATTGAAACAGAAATTTCTGCACAACTCGAGAACTAACCAAGCAAATCGAACACAATTTTGCATGTAGGGGATTTTTATTACTATCGTACAGATGGGGCCGAAGGTTCTCAGATTGTTACGAAACTTTGTCTACGCTTAGGTTTAATGGATATATGAACAAAAAACAATATTAAAATATTCAGGGTTGCCTGTTTTCCTGGCAAACGCCAATTGAAGTTTTCCGATTTTCTCGAACATCGCTTGCTCAAGTACTGTTCATCGTTGAACAAATTTTATTTCTCCAAACTAGAATGAAACTTTCTCATCATAATCGTAAACAAAAAATTCTACAAAACTCCACAGTGATGTTTTTTTTTTGGAAAAGCCGGAAAAGCGATTTTTTGACCTAGGAAATTTTGAAAAAAGTATTTTCTTGTTTATTAATTGGCAACGGGCTTTTTTTGTTTTTCATGTGATAAATAATGAAAAATTTGAAAAGGGTCGTGTTCCAATTTGCTTATGAAGCCATTCTATAAAACACCGTGTGGGTCTCAGACTTTCGTAAAAATGGGTAGTTTTGTTCCGTAATACTTAAAATTAGACACGCATGTTTTTTTATATCTGCATTAACCCTACCGGTTTCAAAATCGATTTTTTTCTAGTTTTCCCGCAAATGCTTTATTTAAGAAATCGTAACTTTTGAATCATTGCACCGATTTTAAATGTTAAAATTACAAAATGAAAGATAATAAAACATGCTCTAAGGAAAAATATGATGGTTTTAAAAAATTGGAATTTGGTACTGTAAAACATTGATTGTATTTGTATTTTGTATTTTATGGTGTCTGACTAGAGGGCGTACAGCGATTTAATATTTTTTTTGAAAATTCAGACTAAACCAGTCTACCATAGATTTCCCAATGACTTAAGCCAAATTTATATATTGCTGTTGAGTATCATAAACTGTCACAGGGATTCATAGAATTGTAAATAAAGATGCATAGGGTATCAATTTGAGTATTAAATTTAATCTATTTTAAGAGATGCATCTTTCACGTACAATACGGCACCTCAATTGCAGAAATGCTGTAGGCATACAAAATAACGATAACGACATACATAATAATTATGTATTCGTGCTTCTATTCTACTTCAGCTGTAATAGGTCAGGTATGAATACTTCTACAAGTCAATGACAACTTAGGCAGATTATTATTCGGTCCTGTCCGGGAAAACGAGACTATTTTATTTCAAAAAAGACGTTGATGATAAGGTTCATATACAACGAAGATTAGTATTGTGTTATTTTGGAGAGGCTTACGCCATTTTCAAAGAACAATATCCCACAATAAAAATGGGTGTTTCAATTTTTGCAAGTAGTCGTCCTAAGTATTGCTTACTGGCAGAAACTTGTGTTTACCACCAAAATGAGCTCCTTAAGCGTGTTGTATATGTGTTATATTTAAATATTTAAAAACCTCAACAGATAACCAAGTTCTATTCCAAACTACACACATGATTGGTTAAAAACCACGAGATTGTCTTATCGACGTCCAAATGAAAATCGATATGGGGTATCGTATAGCCCGTGAATGATGCATTTCTAAATTTAATTTCTCTTTACTCAATGTGATACCCTATTCATCTTTATATACAATTCTACATATCCCTGTGACCGTTTATGATACCCAACAGCAATTTATAAATTTGATTATAGTCTTGGAGAAATCCAAGGCACCATTAATCAATGGTGACAAATGATAATTTTGCCGCATATGGGTATGACACAAAAACCCAAAACTTGATAACTCTTAAAAAAAAATCTCGAAAACGAAGAAAATATTCTACACTAATTTTTTGATGTATTATGTAAAACAGCCTAAATTTTTAAGAAAAAATATAAAATTGCATAGCACTCTCTAGTCTGACACCATGAAAATCGCAAAATACAACCAATGATTGACAAAACAAAATTCAAATTTTTCATTGCCATCATATTTGTTTCTTTTGAGTATGTTTAATTATCGTCCGTTTGTTATTTTAACATTTGAATTCGGTACTGTGATTTCTTGAAAAAAAAAGGTTATTTTCGGGAGAACTAAAATAAATCGGTTTTTGAAACCGCCCTAACATGGAAATGGTCACCCTATTGCAAAAAAAAGCGTCCAATACTTATTGTGATAAGGAACAAACTACCAACTTTCATGATATTCTGAGACCCACTATATCGGCGTTTCATGGAATGGCTATATAGTGGACTTCCAACATGTCGTCTTACAGGTGAGACTACATCGTTAATAGTTAAAGATTTTACTTCAAGCGGAACAATGCGAGGTCTTACGGAAGAGAAGCGAAAATCTGGTGCAGTGGAAATGCACCTGAAGAGGGATTGTCGCTAAGAAAATTAGTATAATGCGAACAAACGGTTTCCTAAGGAGTGTATCGAAAAGTAGTTATAAACTTCCAAATAATAAAATAGGCATGAAAACATGGTTAAAATTAACATACTATTTCAGTTTATTATAGCTTAACATGTTTACAAAAGATCCAAACGGAAAAACTAGTCATCATGTTCATTTCTGTAGAATGCCCGTACCTTTGATTTGACACCTGCCATCAAATTCTGCACAGTGACCTTTGTGCACTTCCTGGATGCCGCTGCCCAATTTTTCTTAAAATCGGTCATGTTTTCAGAGACACTGTACCATCCTTCTTAAATATACGCTTGACTATTGCCCAATAGCGTTCGATCGGTCGCAACTGGGGACAGTTTGGTGGGTTGGATGTCTTTTTCTACGAACTTGATGTTATTCTCCGTCAGCCACTGTAGAGTGGATTTGGCGTAATGTGCCGATGCCAAATCTGGCCTGAAGAGAGGAGGGGACTGGTGCTTTCTATACAATGGTAGCAACCTGTTCTTCAAACATTCCTTTTGATAAATCTCAGCATTTATAGTTCCTTTTGTATAGAAAATTGAAGAACGCAAGCCACATGTGCAAATAGCTTGTCAAATGAGCACCTTCTGACCGAATTTCTCCATCGCAACAGTCGTATCTGCGGTTGGCACACGTTCCCCAACAGATTGTAGTATAAAACTGCGGCCCCGGTAGCGTTCTTGAATCTTCTTTAACGTATGTTTCGTCATCCATCAAAATGCACTGGTCGACATTGTCCAAATGCAGCTGCAGCTTTCGAGCCCTGGTTTTGGCACGAGACTTTTGTTCCGAGTTTGTTTGGGCACTTTCTGCTTTTTGTACGTCTTCAAGTCATTCCTGCGCTTGATTCGTTGAATCATTCCGATGCTGGTCCTGGAACTTCTTGGCTAGATCGCGAGTAGAGGCAGATTTGTTCCGTTGAATATAATCCACAACTTTTGTCCAAATCAGGGTTGCTGGAGCCGGGTTTCCGGCCACTTCTTAGTAAATCCTTGAGGGAGCACTCCTTGCCAAACTTTTCGATGATGCGTTTTACACTTGCCGGGTGAACATTTACTCTTTTCGCCATCTGGTTGTAAGTAACACCCTTTTCGGTGCACCAAGTGTGCAGAATTTTCTTTTTAGTCTCAAATTCAATTCGCGACATTTTGAATACAACTTTATCAACGGAAATGAATGAACCGAATAATCATTTTTGACATGTAAACAAAGCAAATGGCGCTTACACGCTAAAAATATATACAGTAGTTTATGCGTAATAACGCATCGAATGTTTATAACTACTTTTCGATACACTCCTTATGCATAACACATTGAAGGACTTACTCAGCCGTGGTAGGCGTCAAACCCAAATTTGGACAAACAAATTTGCTGAGTTTTTGATGGAGAAAAAGAGGTATCCATCAGAAATTGCGCAAAAAGTGTGAAACAACGATTGGAATGGTCCAACGCGCAGAGTAGCGAAATTCCCTGAAGCCGTACCGGAAACAAAAATGTCCGAAACGTAGCCAAATTCAGACGGATTCCGTGAAAACTCAGACTCGGAAGCTGTACGACGACGTTTTGAGCAAAAATGACATGTGCATTACCATGGATGACGAGACGTACGTCAAATTGGACTACAGGGCACTTTCAGGGGCACAATTTTGCACCGTGAAGCATGAAACAATTGTCTCAAATTTGGAGAAACCGTTTTTTTGAAAAAAAAAAAAAAAGGTGCTAGTTTGGTAAGAAATTTATTTAAATCGACACCTTTTTTCACTACCGCAAATATGAACGCCGAAATGTACCGGAAGGAATGCCTGAAGAAACGGATTCTGCCACTAATCCAAAAATACAAAGGTTCGACACTGTTTTGGTCTGATTTTGGATCCTGCTACTATGCACGTGCCACCTTGGACTGGTATGAAGAGAACAATGTCCAATTTATGTAAAAGGCGACGAATCCTCCAAAATGTCCGCAAATAAGGCCCATTGTGAAATGTCGGGCTTTGATGAAAGGAAAGCTGCGGAAGAAGGCTAGAGAAGCAGATGACATCATCATATTAAAAAAAGACTGGGTAAACATAAACAAAACCATCGACGGAACGGTCGTACAAAACCACATGAGGAATACCAAGAAGAAGGTGTGAGAGCTGGCCAGATCTACACACTATCAAAATGTCATGTTAATTTCTGTCCTCTGAGACCGACACATGCAAGCGTCCTTTTGCACATAAGAATGAGGTGAAAGAGATGAGAAAATAAATTTAATCAAACACATCTTTCGCCGAATTGCGTATGTGTTAGTTTCAGGAGACACAATTTTACACGAAATCGTTCTTTACGTTCCCCGAATTTTTACAAACATGAATTACGTCTCGTGTAAAATTCATAATTTCTAAGTGTGTACGAAAAGTTAAATGAATACTGATGTAATGGGAGTTAGTTGGAAAATAAATAAAACAGACTTAAATACAGCAATTTTTAGGTGTACTCATAATTAACGACACAGTCCTTAAGAAGGAAGATACGGGCGATTCCAGTGCGTTCAATGAGGTAAATGACGAAGGAACGCGGGATCGGTGACTTCACGGCACGGAAAATCATAAAGGAAGGTGGCAGAGCAAAGTCTAGGGCACGGAAAAAAATCTCACATGATAACCAACCGCATCCGGGAGCTGCAAGTCGAGTGATGTAAGTAAATCTTGAACTTCCTCAAGCGAAAAAATCCAGTTATCCTGTTCACCGACGAGAGAATGTACCGTCGATCCCGTATCAAATTTCCGATTTAATCGATCACTATATTAGATCTCTTCTAGTACAAAACTTGACCGACGAGCATGAAAACGTGTATCTGACCAAAGTATCCTGCTAGTGGTACGGTGTTTCGATTGGGCAGCATTCATTAATTATGTCACGCTTTTAGGGGGGAGGGGGTTCAGAAAACCGTGACATTTTGTGACAAACGAGGGAGGGGGTAAGCTGAATCGTGACATCACATTTTTGAAAAAAAACAAAAACAAAATGATATTCTTATGCAATATCGCCTACTACTACTATCCCTACTGTTCACGCCCCTTCGTAAACGAACAGCAACAGCAGTAATCATGCAGCACTCACACACCGCTCGCATAAACTATGCCACGCCCTGTTCTGCAACTTTCCATCGTTCTGGACCTTTCCATTGTTCTGGAACTTTCCATGTTCTGGAACTTCTAGCAATAGCGGCACAATATAAAAACGGCACCGCAGTGGCGCAGTCATTCAGTCATTATATCAATTCTAAGGTGTTAAGATCAAAAGGAAAAAGCAATAAAGGATAAGTGAATGAAGCAGTGAGTTTTCTATCAATATCTTCTGGATCCATTATCCGGTGCAACAGCCCAGTGTTATACAGTGTTGAATACAGTCCACCCTACGACTAGAGTGTTTGCTGTCAACGGCCTTGGAACCCAACCCGGCCTTTTCAGGGTAAGAAGAGTTGAATTTTCCACCCATGAGCAAGACAGAGCACTCGTTTTAGCCGACAGTTGCTAGTTTGAGCGACACCTATTTCTCTTTCCTACCGTGTTAGGACACGTTTGAGTTCTGTCGCAAGAGAGCCTAGCAAGCTGTCTTCAAGTACCCTACGGATCCGGTGTTTGGCTCCGACACCTACCATACCTAACACGCGCTAACTTGAAAGTACCCATTAATGAGTCGAAAAGTACGCATTTTGAAGAAAAGTGAATCAACTCATTGTTGGGAGTATATTTTCCTCATTAATTGAGTATTCGTTACCCATTACTGATTAATTGATACTCATAAATGAGTAAGCAATACTCAGAAATGAGGAAAGTATACTCTTAATAATGAGTTAAGCCAACCTTTCTCAAAAATGCGTACTTTTCGACTCGTTAATGGTGCTTTCGAGTTAGAGTGAATGCTATTCCACCGTTCATGAATGACGGCTGCAGCTCATTCAGTGTGCGTCAGTGAATAAAGTCAGTGTTTATTGGTGAAAAATTGGTTCGCGCAGTTAGTGTATTTTGGAAAATGAATCGTGGAGAACTTTTTAATACGCTGTACAATGCGTATGTAAAGGCTTACCCGGATAAGAAGAAAGGGAGTGCCAATTGGATGCTACTAATTTCTGGAATGAACGGAAGGGCAATGACACCACCGCACTTGAAGAGCAAGTCAATAACAAAATAAAAGAGCTTCATGCCTTGCAGCTAAAGAAAAAGGTAAACTTCTTCAACTATGGGAAAGTCTTTGAGTGCTCCTAAGGAGTCAGCGCCGACAGTGAAACCCGCGCAACCCATCAAGGAAATTGAGTATATGGCTCAGCCGTCATCATCAAATAAACACTTTCTACCAGTACAGGAACAACTTAAAGCTGAGCTAAATAATCTGAACTCTGAGGTAGTGCTTCTGATTGACAAGAAGTCTGCTGGACTATTGACGGATGATGATCAGTCGAGACTCGAAGGGCTAAAAATTAAAAGATCAAACTTGAAAGAATCTCAAAATCAAGGAAGACGAGCAAAGAGCAGCGGCGAAGCATCGTGAGAAAAATGAAGCAGGCTAAACAACTGTTAATTCGGGACATCCCAGAGGCTGGTAAATATGATATATTAACTAGTTTGTTTGCACAGTAGATATAAATATCAAATTCAGGAAATTATCTTTCATTCCGAAATTTCCCTGGCCGCCCTCGTGTTGAAGAGCAGCAACCGGAGCTGCTCAAGGCAATATGCGATATCGCACTTCATGGATCTGCGGCCCACGAAAAGCGCAGTGATGAGAGCGTCAGAAGCGTTAAAACTTTAGATGAGTTGACTTCTGCAATACAAGGCATGAGATTCAATATCAAAAGAACAGCAACATATCTGCGGTTAATCCCAAAACGAGTCAATTCCCATCAAGGTAAATGTCACGTAAATACTGTCACCAGTGAGGTTGATGCGCGCAAGTAATGCAAAACACAACGATCATCCCGATGGCCGATTCTGTACAGCAACCATAAGATCATTGGAAGAACTGGCATCTATGCTGGGGCCCAATGAAGTAGAGATTTATCAGTCAGGATGATAAGGCGAGAGTGGCGATAGGCCTAACGGCGCCGTAAGCAGTCTCCCATGCTTATGCATGTGGAGTAAAAATCACGCCTCCTGACCACGATTGGATAGTTGCAAATAAGCATAAACTAATTCCGTCCGTGTACGCTGGAATCGAAATCAAACCGAATGGTCTTGGCAAACCAGAGCTGTTGGTTTTTTTCCGGGCCCCACTTACATTGCAATTCGGTCAGGCAAACACGCTTCGTCAACGGCGTTTTCTCGGCATGCGTTAGACATCAAGCGGCTTCTAACTCTTGAATCACGTTTGATGGTATTTTTAAGTTTGATGGATTGGTCAAACCAGTCCTAATCGCGTACCGTCGACGGTGGACCTGATGAAAGGCTGAGATGCCGCAGGCAGAATACAGATAGCAATACAGCCATGCAAAGAGTACAACCTGGCGACGCTGTTCATTGCAACGAACGCTCCGGGAAGGAAGTGACGACGTATGTCACCCTTGAGTAAGGAGCTTTCTGGATTGATAATACCACACGACCAGTTTAGGTAGTTTCATTCTGGATTCTAATTGCGTGCAACTGATTCCAACTTTTGGAGAAGCAAAATTTCCAGTACGCTGGTGAAGTTTTGGCAGAAGTCTGGAATGATGTGGTCATCGACGGTCATCCGACGTTGGCTGAATATATCGATCCTGACGCTTAACTGAAATAGATCCGAAGTCAATTCGTGACTATGACCAACACTGGTTTGGAACTCATGTGCGAACCAGCCAATGATTTACTCAGATACGGATATAGCACAGAGAGGTGGAACTTTGAGATGCATACCGATGGTCAAACAATTGTTATATGTGCATAAATTTATATTTTTACAGGAAATGCTGCTCACCACTGCGAAGTAGCATCGATCACGTTATCTGCAATGGATTTTTGCCTCCACCAATCTCTCTGACGCAAACATCTCGAGGATTGATTGGGCTCATCGAAGGACGAACCACAGCATTTCCCGTCAATGTTCGTATTGAACTCATTACAAGCTCAACAGATTCTGCCTCAAATCGATGTCCGGATATGGAACGATTCCGTATGGTCTTTACTGTCCTTTCAACCAAAAACTCATTGAACGAACGAGTGTGTTCCAGCTGTGAGCCTATACTTTGCATCTTTAGGTCGTAGCTTCGCGAGCACATAAAGATGCTGGCTTAGCACATCCGTTCAATTTGCAGAGAAAGTTGCGTCCGTTTAAAGTTGTGGCAAAACGTAAACAGGAATGTATGGTTGTAACCAACAAAGACAACTTCGATTGCGAATGGATAGATGACGAAGAACTTGATCTGACTGATGTGGCGGAAACCATTACGAGTGTTGCTGCAGCGGACGCAGATATCTTCCCGGTCATCAATGCTGACCAACATCTGCAAAACCCTTGGACTGAGGGATTGAATCTATTTTTGAATGGTATTATTTGAGAATGCAATTTGATATAATATGAGGAAAGCTGAATTTGTTTCTGTATGAAATAAAAATGATTTTTTTGTGACTAATATTGGCTATTTGAATAAAAAAGTTTTGAGTGGGGAGGTGGGGGGGGGTTAACAAAAAGTGACATAATTGCCTGGGGGGGGTTACAAAAAATTGTGACAATTTGTAGACATGGGGGAGGGGGTTAATTTTCGGCCAGATTTGCGTGACATAATTAACGAATGCCGCCTTGTTGGATTTTGGATGGAGGCCATTAATGCAGTAAGTGGAAACTTGATCGATGATCAACATAGTTTAAGACTCTCAAAAACATCCTTGTTTTTAATAAGTAAAAAATTCGATACCGAAATTTTTGAGAATAGTTCTTTAATTTTAAAAATGGTGCAATGGTGATATTGGTGCAATCCAGTCGAGTTATTAGTACGAGACACTGAAGAGAATCTGCACGTTGTAGACGAAATACGCGTATCTGTCAAGATAAGCAAAGGTAGTTGAAATTAAATGGAAAATACTAATTTTTTCTTCTAATTTTCTAGTTATATAATAGAAATTGCTTTTGTACTAATTCTATTCTTTCTTCATGTATACCTGGACGAGGAGACCACACAATGCTGCAATATTCCAGTATAGACCTCACATAGGCAATATATAGAGTTTTAACAGTGTACGGGTCTTGAAAATTCTAGCAGAAGCGTTTAATAAGAAAACCCTAACATGCTAGTTGCCTTGTGTGTATGATAG
>JASCZW010015689.1:0-20059 GCA_034211315.2 Aedes japonicus
TTTCTGTAGAATGCCCGTACCTTTGATTTGACACCTGCCATCAAATTCTGCACAGTGACCTTTGTGCACTTCCTGGATGCCGCTGCCCAATTTTTCTTAAAATCGGTCATGTTTTGGGACACTGTACCATCCTTCTTAAATATACGCTTGACTATTGCCCAATAGCGTTCGATCGGTCACCAACTGGGGACAGTTTGGTGGGTTGATGTCTTTTTCTACGAACTTGATGTTATTCTCCGTCAGCCACTGTAGAGTGGATTTGGCGTAATGTGCCGATGCCAAATCTGGCCAGAAGAGAGGAGGGGACTGGTGCTTTCTATACAATGGTAGCAACCTGTTCTTCAAACATTCCTTTTGATAAATCTCAGCATTTATAGTTCCTTTTGTATAGAAAATTGAAGAACGCAAACCACATGTGCAAATAGCTTGCCAAATGAGCACCTTCTGACCGAATTTCTCCATCGCAACAGTCGTATCTGCGGTTGGCACACGTTCCCCAACAGATTTAGTATAAAACTGCGGCCCCGGTAGCGTTCTTGAATCTTCTTTAACGTATGTTTCGTCATCCATCAAAATGCACTGGTCGACATTGTCCAAAATGCAGCTGTACAGCTTTCGAGCCCTGGTTTTGGCACGAGACTTTTTGTTCCGGAGTTTGTTTGGGCACTTTCTGCTTTTTGTACGTCTTCAAGTCATTCCTGCGCTTGATTCGTTGAATCATTCCGATGCTGGTCCTGAACTTCTTGGCTAGATCGCGAGTAGAGGCAGATTTGTTCCGTTGAATATAATCCACAACTTTTTGGTCCAAATCAGGGTTGCTGGAGCCGGGTTTCCGGCCACTTCTTGGTAAATCCTTGAGGGAGCACTCCTTACCAAACTTTTCGATGATGCGTTTTACACTTGCCGGGTGAACATTTACTCTTTTCGCAATCTGGTTGTAAGTAACACCCTTTTCAGTGCACCAAGTGTGCAGAATTTTTCTTTTAGTCTCAAATTCAATTCGCGACATTTTGAATACAACTTTATCAACGGAAATGAATGAACCGAATAATCATTTTTGACATGTAAACAAAGCAAATGGCGCTTACACGCTAAAAATATATACAGTAGTTTATGCGTAATAACGCATCGAATGTTTATAACTACTTTTCGATACACTCCTTAGAGGACAAAAGCGCAGAAGATCGAAAGGAGCGAAAGAAATGACTGGGACAGCACAACGGACTATGGGAACGAAGTTAAGGATGCTATCCAACAGCTCAAAGAATAAGAAGACGGCTGGCAAGAGTCGGTTTATGTTGTTGTTGTTTCTTGTTACGTGACTTGCAGTCTGAGCTGGTTTGTCACGCCAGGTAGACTTACCTTGACCTACATATCGAACCCAACATCAATCATGCTCCTTACATTATTTAAGCTTAATACAAAATTACAAAGTTTTAGACCTATTTCATACCAACTGATGAAAACAACAACCCCTGATTAAACCACGCCCTGCCCCTATGTGTTACAGTTTTTTGAAGATTCATTTCAAGTCTAGTTTGATGTAATAAGAAATCGACTTGATGTTGTTAAAAATTAAAATAAGTTACATTTTGTTGATGCATTTCTTTGCTAGGTGTGTCAAAGACTATAATTCACAAGCTTACAACTCCATTATAATGTGTTAATTCATGGACCGCACTTAAACTCAAACAAAATTTTCCCGACGAAGAACTACGTGTGCACGTTGACCACTTTGCCCATCTACAACAAAAGCATACATTATTCCTCGGCACCATCAGGACAGCAACAATCCACGCACGTTCTGCTGGTCCATTTGCAGAGTTATGTAAATTCAGCTTACAGTCCTGCGAAGCCCAGCGCTCATCACGAGCCAACAAGTCAACAAACGACGCCGGGCGAGGGTAGTTTGCGTAAAGCACCCATCTCTCTCTCTCTCGCTTTCTCTAATGTCTAATCACGGTAGTTGTTTTCACAGCAGTAGCAAAGCTCAATTGGCTGAACCGCCGGACCATCTGCCGGACGGACTCCGACCGAATCGTCGTTTGAATGCACGATTGAGGATTTGCGTAATCGTAATTAATTTGAATTCAATTTAGAGATTGCACAACTTTACGCATGGCCAGCGACGCTCGTCGTCGTCGTCGTCGTCGTCCGCCGCCGCCGTCCCGGATGATCGATGAACATTCAAGCAGCCAGCGGAACAAACTAATCGGAAGATGAATCGCCAACTGTGATTTGCTGCGAAAGAGCAGAAGAAATGCTGCACCATAAATTCACAGACACCGCAATATGGCTTCTGCCTTCGGGGTTTTGGTAAGTAGGCGGTGGCGGTGAGAGTCATAATTTCCTGCTAATTCACAATGCACTCTCGTCACTTATGAGACGGTCGATTGGATGTTTTAAGTCTAAAAGCCATTATCATCTCGGCTTTCAGGAGAATGCATCTTCCCAGCGGATTATAAAGATAATGGAAGCTGAATTACACATTAACGGAATTTGCGCAAATTTGCATCCCATCCGAAAAAGCAGAACGGCTATCCGCTTCCCAAACCATGCCCTAACTCATATGCAGGCATGCACCGACCGACCGAGGACACGATTAGTTTTATTGCATGTTGCGCCCGTAGTTTATGGTCAGTTCGTTCTAGTTTTTTCCCCGCACCTGTTCCCGGGAGTTTTGTAGCAGAAAAAATATAATCAAATTAAATAATTTCCCGAAAATCCATCATTTCGCTCCGACGACGTTTATCAAAAGCGAGCATTTATGAAAACATCCATTTCGGCAACAAGGCTACTGCACAGCAGTGAAAGATGCGACGGGTCGTTGATTCTATTGTTGGTAGCACAATTTATCAGCCATTCCGTTGGGCATAAAATTGCACCCCAGCAGCAACAGGAAATTAACTCCTCGTGCGTCCGTCGGTTGGTTGGTCGGTGGAGAAAACCAAATGCGACCAGTAGTCCCGTCATTTCGGTGCAGCAACAGTTTCGACCTACCCTTTTGGTCCTTTACTAAGGGAAGATGATTGTGATGACATGATGCATGCATACCTGGATGAAGCTTGTGTAAATCGCGTGGCAAACGATGAAATTGATGATAATTGTGGTCAGGCCGTGATCGTGTGAGGCTTACCTGAAAGCGAGAGAATAGAAATCAGAAGTCGATAAGAATTTGGAATTACAACATGGTAGTTATCTCGGAGATAGTTGTTGAGGAAATTGTAATTGTAAATGGTAGTGTAGCGAGGTCAGTAGCTTTTGACTAAATCAAATTAGCCATAAGTAGCTGACAACTTTCATGCGAAGTGGTGCCATAAAACAAAACTACAAATCTAGGATTATTTTTCAATAGGGCGAATCTAACATTGAGAGATTCTCTCCTCTCTTTCACTTATTACAGCGCCATTATAAAACTTTTGAGGGATTATTTAGTATAGATAGAATCATAACAATGCTGGTTAGCATACTCTACAAACAGTAGAATGAAAAACGTAAAGCAGAATGGAATGAAAAGAAAGTAATAAAGGTCTCTAGCCTTGTTGTCGTGTCCCATTATCAAGAAATCTCTGGAACGTCTGAAATTTCATTTGTTTTTTTGGGTATTATGAGTTCTCAAGGTGTCTTGTGATTGTTTGATCTTGATTTCAGTTTCAAAAGTCTCGAGTTCTGATCACATAGCGTATGTTTCATGATCCATTAAATATGCTTCGATCTTTGCAAAGTTGGGTTGATTGTTTAATTTTTTTGACGTAGGACTACGTCTTTGTTTTCTATACTGGGGTACAATTGAAATTGCGACCGTCACGAAAAATTATCAGGTTTTGAGCATTAATATCTCAGTCGTTTCTCAAGAGATTTTCAAAATGTTTGCACCAATCGGTCAATAGAGCCCAAATTTCAATAAAGAACATTGTTAATTTCGATACTATAGAATACTTTTGAAGAATTAATAAATGTTAAGCCTTGTCTAAAAAAGAGTATTAATCCCTTCTGGTCTAAGTCGTCATATATAACCTCAAAAGGACCTTTGGCTGTATAAAATCACAAACTGAAACTAAATATGTTCGACATCAATTCTATTTGCAAAACATATAAAACATCTGAGTTTAAGGCATAATCAAGGGGCAAGACGGCTCTTCATCGCGAGTAATTTCAGAGTTGCTTTTGAGGTACCTCGAGTAACTCTCGTTGCTCAGCAAGCGAGCACTGTCATTTTTTTGCTCTCTGTTTTTGCACAGCAGCTGTCAAACAAACCGACGCTAGTACATTAGCTCTCGATTGTGCACAATTATAACTAGCAATTTTCAATGTCTTAGGAAAACAAGCTACATTCACTTAAACTACATATTTGATAAGCTTGTACAATTTTATATCGTTTTTGCCACTAGTCGTGTAAGGCTTTCCTTTGATCCTCAAATTTCTTATGCAGCATCATTCCACCAGACGGCCAGACTAAGAACCAGGGTTACCACATTATTTTTCGTTCCCATCTATAATTTTTGCCACAAAAATCTTTTTTATCTGTGTTTAACTGCCAAAATCTTGGCAAAAATCTTTACTTCAAACTTTGTTTTATAAAAACAGAATACAAAAAATTCAGATGTCTGAACGCTCATGCACTTCTGTTGTTATAATTATTTTGACTTCAGTAAAGCAAATACAAATGGTCTTTTCAATAGATCTAAAGTGCAAGTATTGGTTCCCCTACATCACAATACGCCATTTTATCAAATTTCCTCCAAAAAAGACAACAATAAAAATTCAACAACCAAAATTAAAACACTCTAAATTACTCCTTTCTAAATTTTTAAGGCAAAATACCCAAAAGGGGAAATTTCTACAGCGTTTTTTTCCATGATTCAATTTGATGTGGGACACCCTCTATGAGTACACAAAGAAAGTATGTGGTGTTACAAATAGCTTATCATCGAGAGTTCCGGATCTGAGCATTTCTCCTGCCGCTACCCCAATATAAGTATGCTTCCGACTTCTTACGAAGATGTTTCTCGAAAGCAGAAACATCGAAATTCCTCAGGTATTTTAGGTAATCATGCTCACAAATGTTTTGGAAGGAGAGCCAATCACAGGGACTGAAGCTAATTACACATGTTCGGGAATTCCGGAGCTTCTGAGTGAAACACACGGTTTGTTTTATTTGGTTCTTAAACTTTTGCGGTAACACTTTTCTCACAAATTTTGCAACAAAAACACATTTGAGTGTGACTTTCAGAGTTTCAAGATGTCTTTCAGGATACTTCAAGAAAAACTTTTTTTTTTAAATTATGGACTCCGAAGAATACGGTGAAAATAACAAACTTCTCATGTAACTCCTCTTGATTTTTTTTCCAGAAAATTTGAAACATTTGAGAACGTTCCGACAGGAATACGGTGACTAAACTATGGTAAAGTTTATGATTCAAATGGGCAACTATATTTTCCAATTGATTTGGAAATAGCTCAAAAAAAAAGGTTGAACTTATAATTTAATGTTTAATACTATTTGACTGTATAGTTCAGTAAACAATGTCAGCAATTATGTAAGCTTTCTAAAATTTGTGTTAAAATGACAATGTTTAGTATTAACAATTTCGACAATACTCTAATCAGCTGAGCCAACACTTCTACAGCGGAGAATATGAGGCTATGAAATTCGTTCATCTTAGATTTTTCTAATAAATCAGGATTTTTTTCAAGAATGCAGCAAATACCTTATAGTTTTTGTGTAGCTTTTTCAGGAGTCTTCCCTTCAGAAGGACCTCTTAAGGCTTACAAAACATCACATGTTCAGGAATTCCTCCAAAAAATGTAGTGCAAGAAAGTTTTGCAAAACTGCAGATGAAATGCCAAAAAAAAACTCAAAACTCCTGAAAGAATCCTTGGAGGAATGCCTATAAACTCCTGAAGAATACCTATAGAAACACCAGAAGGTATATTTCAATAAAAGTCTTTTCATAGCATCTCTAGAAAATTCGATAAAATTTTCTCACATATTATCTCAAAAATCAAAAAGATTTCTACAAGCAAAATATCACCGCTGCTTAAATGTTTTTCGGATAAAAATGAAAACTTTGCAATTGTCAAAATTCTTAAAAATCTTGGTTTATCTCAAAAATCTATTATCTTAACATACAGATACCTGTATGAAAAAAATGTAAAAAATCTGTGTCAATCTAGATAAATCTGTGCATGTGGTAACCCTGCTAAGAACTGGTGCTTTGGGACAAGGGCAGGAGAAGAGACAAACGAGCTCAGCCCGCTGCACTCCGACACAAGCTCTAAGCTTCTCAGAATTTATGTTTAGCAAATTACGAATCTATACATCTCGCTTTAATGCCACTTCATTGTACTTCAGTAGGGTTCACCGTTGTGTCATTTTCTATTGCCATTAGAATGTCCACAATGTTTTCAAACAAATTGGGAGTCTAGTTGGAAGAAAAACTTTTCGAAACCCTGGCAACCGATAAGAACAGATGGATATTGATTTAATTTCAAGCTATATTGAGTTACTCGCGAGTTACTCGGTGCATCAAAGCAACTCAGAGTCTAGCTGTCTCACCCCTAGGGCATAATTGACGACCTAGAAAATTCCCAATATGAAGAAGTTCAAGAAGAAGAAAAAAAATGCCTAATTAATAGTGTAAATCATTGTTTTAGCACATGGCACATAAGACATATACGCATTACTAAATTCTCGTTGATAAACGTCACATATTTTCGAAGCTTACTGGGATGTTCTAGCTTATCCAAAATGTACTTGAGTTCAGACGCGATATGAATTCAAACATATTGAATGAAATTTTTGGAAGGTCAACAGTTACTATTTGATAATTTTGTGTTATTTTAGGTCATCCAAACTGTCCTTAAGTCCAGGAATTGAGATAAACAGTTGTAACTATCTTTTTGGGCTGGACAATGTTACGCTACCTATCCAACCATATTCAGTGATCGACTTGGAAATAGGCTTATCTGTCAAAAGATGAGCTCATAGTAGAATTAAAAGGAATTTGCTCGCGTTTACTAGCGAAAATTTGAAAAAGTGTTTCAAGGTTATATTTTTTATTCTTTAAAAAGTGATCAAATGAAGTGTTAATTTTAAATTCTCCTAGTTTCCCAATCACAATAATGAGATTTATTCAGGCAACCAAACCCCAAAATGTGTATTTCTCGCTTCTCCCTTCTTAGTCAAAACAAGCAAGAACGCGCCAGTTCTATTGAACTTTCATTCATTCAATTCCAAGCATAGCAGCGCTCGCACCGGGCTCAGCAAGTGTTATGGTCTTCCAGAATTTGTTAAATTTTACAGAATAAATAAAAGGAAATTAAAGAATTAGTTCATGCATTAATCAAAGAAACTCCAAAGCATCTTCACGGTGCATTATTGGTAACACGAAAGAAGCTATGCAATGAGATTGCTGTTTGTTTCCAGGAATAGTTCAAAGCATCTTCTGATAAGTTACAATGTTAAACCATGAGAACACGTTAGCAACTTTGAAGAAATTGCAAAGTATTTTCAAGATAATTTGAGCCGTCTTTGCTCCTTTCCACAGTTAATCAGGGAAAGCAGAATAAATTCAGAAAATAAAAGAAGAAGTTCCCAATACAATGTCAAAAGTGTTTCGAAGTTTCTTCAGTGAAATTTCATAATATGGAAATTTCACTGGACAGTGGTCCAGGATGCGAATATAAATGGAAAGATACATTTTCAGACTAATTTGAAGTTTTGGAGCAGAATGTTCTTCTGAGGCCCTTCTTTTGATTTGGATAAATACTACGGTGGTCCTCTATATTCAGAAAAATCGAACATCTAAGTTTTTGCTTTGCAGAACTAAAGGCATAGATGTTTGAGAAAAGTTGTAGAGTTACTAATTTTTAGCAGTTTTAATTCAATAAATTTTACTTTACCTTTTAAAAGATCGATGTTACCGCAAACCCTAGTACTGAATCTTTGTAGTATATAAGCACATTTATCGATCTCACTCGATCATTAGCAATAATGCCCTAAATTAGATTACCCTTCCTTATCATTAGCCTTCGGATAACGAGAGAAGAGAATTGATTCCAATAGGCTTTTTGCTCTCGTATCAGTTACTGAATTTGCATATATTTCTATACACAAACCAGAATTGAGTCAGTCGAAAATAAACTATCGAAACGAACACGTCGGTCGAACTATCTTACGATAATAGAGAGAGGGTAATTAGAAGTCAGTGAACTTGAATAAATCAACCTATTCGAAACGAGAACAATTCCGGTCGTGAAGAAAAGATTTTACTCCGAACGTCTTAAGTACCCGCGCCTACAATCGAATTAGAGCATTTTTTTCTTATGAAGCTTAGAGTGTCCCTATAAAAAACACTTATTTTGCTCTAACTTTTTCATTTCAAAATTTTAGCAAAGTGGTTTTCCCATCAACTCAAGAACAATAGAGAGATATCGGCAAGATTTTTACGTCAAAAGTTTTATTTTTTAAGTGTTTAAAACAATCTGAAAACAACATTGTTGTCAAATTTGAAAGAAAAGAGCACAACACGGTCTATTGGTAGGGAAACCCTATGTTATTGAATAACTCAATTTCAAAAATTAACCTATCTCCAGCTTTTCGATATGATATTGCAATAATAAAAATCCTTTCAAAGGCTGTTGAAAAATAGTTTTTGCTTCGCCCCAACTAGCACAATCTACATTTTTAAAAGGCCTATTCCGTTTACAAAAACCATAATAACTTTTGTTTGACATACGATAGAAACAATTTTAGCACACCAAAAGTTGTAGCTTTTATTGTTCTAGAATTTATGACAAGACAACTTTGCTGAAAAATTTTAAATAAAAAGTTAGAGTAAAATAAGTATATTTTATAGGGACACCCAAAGCTACATAGGTTAAAAAAGCTCTAATTCGGTCATTTCAAAAGGTGCAGAAAAATTCATTGAATCAAAGTTGCTTAAAATTAGTAACTCTTCATCTATTCTTAAACATGAATGCCTTTAATTCTGAAAATAAAAATGTAAGATTTTCGATGTCTCTGAAAATAAGGAGCATCCTAGTATTTATCCACAACAAAAGAAGGGTCTTGTTATTAGAAAAAAACATTGTAGAAGACAACGTTGCACCAAAAATTTCAAACTTAGGCTGAAAATGTATCTTTCCAGCTAAATTTTCATCCAAGTCATTCAAGAAAGTTCGAATGATTCTTAGGAAAGATCTATCTCCTTATTTGTTACACTTAAAAATTCCTACAGGGACGTGTAGGCATAACATTTTCCATCTAACTTTTGCAAGTCGACAAAGATTTTTCATTAGGGCCTAACTGACAAACGTAAACAATGGCTTCTTCTGCGAATTTCTCGTCATTGAAAACACGCCCAATCAATCAAACACGGTCATTTGGAAGAGGAAGAGCTCACCTGTACGATAGAATTGGAAGCTTACATTGTTAGCCTTTGTGCCACGAGAAATTTACGGAAGAAGCCATTGTTTACGTTTGTCAGTTAAGCCCTAATGAAAAATCTTTGTCGATATGTGCTGTGACTACAGCTATCAACGAATGCAGTGCTACCAAAATATCAAAACTGGCTTTCTTAGTAGAATCGAGAAATTCGATTTTTGAAGTTTATTGTTTATTTTCTTCAAGAAAAAATGTCGATTTTTCGGTCAAGTGTATGATTAACAATGTCCAATATTTGACATATTCTAGGAACTATCACCTTCTTCCATCCTTTAGTGAGAATGCTCTCACTGTCGTGCACAAATCTGATTTTTTTGTACATATGTTTACGCTAGCTTGATCCCATGTTTATGGTACCTTTTAAAACTCCTCAGTAAGCTAAGCTAAGCTAACCCGTAGGTTTGGGTCCCTTCTGGGCTAAATTGAACCCCAAATTATCAGAATTCAGGATTTAAAATAAATCATAGTTTTGACGAATTCAGATAAATCGCCTCTTAAAAGTTCGAACAGCTTCATAGACCCTCCCCACTGCCTATCAACCGCATCCGCCAGAGGACTTATCGACAATAGAATGTAATGGTAATCTTGTTCGTCCTGAGCTCTCGCTCGATTGAATTTGTTTCGCAGGACGCGGCGAGGAGGCAAAACTCAATTACACTTTTACTCAGCAGTTGAGTTACGGCGGACCCGCAAGGCAGACAGTGGCCTTTTATTGTTAGGTGGCGCTGGTTTCCAATCGAACAACACAACGGTTACAACGAAAACCGACCGACTCGACTCGCTGCCTCGTTCGAGGTGAGAATGCAATTTTCTATAAATATTTTTTTATTTGGTTTTTTGTTTTGCTCCGGTCCAGCAACCTGCATCGTTGGAACTCTGAATGAAATGCGGCGAAGCTGGTTCCCATGTTGGCTCCGTTTTGTATTATTTATGAGCGATATTTATGGCGTTTTAAGGTGCATGTCGAACACTCCGGTGCAAGTGAATTTAGACTCCAACGACCGAGGAGCCGAGCACCGATCGACCCACCACGGGTCATGTTTACTAATGTTGGTTGGTCGGGGAAATTTATCGTTTTAGAATGGAGCATATAAAACCATCTTCCACCCGTTTGTGCTGCTTTCACGATCATTGGACTTACATAATTTTAACACTGTTATTCACCACGTCCGCAAGTTTTTGCAGCACGGAACTCCACTCCGGTGTGGGGTGGGGACAGAAGAAAGCGAAATTAATTAAACGCAACGGACGGCGGGAGCTCATTTTTTTTTTACCGCCAATAGCCCAGACTCCGACTCCGAAGGAAGCGCTTAATTAGTGTGCGCGGCTTTGATGACCACCCCTTCTCAGTTGTTGTTTTTTTTTGTGTGTGTTCGCTATCTCGTTAGAAGTTGACTTCTTTTTGTGTTTGTCTTCTTGAAATTGTCCTCAGCACAAGAAGGGACGAAGTTTTCTAATCCTTGCGCGGTTTTATATCTGATTCATCAGATTTTTTTTTAAGTGGGGTCTAGGATGGACCAAGCCCCGTCCAGAAGGTTTCTAATCAAGCAATTAAACTGGTTAAAAGTGGAAATTTGATATGGCACTTTGAAGCCCCGAAAGGAGGATAAAAAAAGAAGAAGAAAAGGATGCGGCAGAAAGTGCTTATTTGAGATCTGGTGGACCCACAAAACCGGATGGACCGTTGTGACTAATTACTGCAACCGTGGGGATGAAATTTCGAAGGATGTGCTCTTTGGAGGGAAATTAATCCACCCGACCGAATGGCCGCAAGTGTGCTCTGCCTTCCGGAGTTGATTAATTACTTTGGCAGTGCGTTTGTGTTGTATGCAATATTAGATCATTAATCATACGAAAGTTGTTTGCCATTCGGGAGGCGAAGCGCAATTTACCGCAGGCCTGGGCAGGTGCATTAGATATCCCAAGAAAATGGTTTTAATGGGGCAACCTTTTGTGCAGGAGAAAGGCAGTCGAATTACCTAGCGGAGCGGTTTGTTTGAGTCCACGGCTAGTAAAATTTGCCCTGAAATGGGAAATGGGTGTCTGGTTGGTAGTTAATTTTTCGTTCAGCTATTTGCGAGTTTGGTGACTTGGAACATTTCAAATTTTGTTTAATTATTCGAATACAATTGATTCGTTAGTTTCTGGATGAAATTTTGAAAAAAAGCACAACTTCTCTGAATTATCTTTGGAACTTCCCTGTTGAAAAGGAATTAAAAATATCCTTGGAGACCTCTGAATTAAATTCATCTATCCAATATAATTTTGTAACGTTGGATGAATATTTTCAATTAAATTTAAATAAAACTCAATAGCTATTGAGGTTATTATCTTTTTAAGCAAAATAGTTCATTTGAACTGAATTGAAGTTTAAATATTATTAGCTGATTATTTAATCTGATCTAATATACTAATTTGATTTTTTTAAATAACTCGTTAAGTCGCCTTGAACTCTTTAAGTCGCCTTTACGGTTCAAATTCCAAAGCGAGACCAAAATATAACCTGTCTTTGACTGTCGACTTGACTTTCTTCGATTGGGAAATGTTTCATGCGGTTTGCGTCTCGGCTAAGCAGAGTAGTATAGATCATTGACCCGAATGTATTACCCTAATATTTTTTAATCCTAGAGGGTTTGAGCTGTTTAGTGGAATACCAGTAGCTAGAAATGAGAAGAAAAATTAGTATTTTCCATTTAATTCCAACTACCTTTGCTTATCTTGACAGATTTTTTTTTGCAGTTCAGGGAGCTTGTTTACAAGGTGTTGAAATTTAAACCGGTTACACGAAAATTTTCCTGGGCTTTTTCCGGATTCTGTAAGATAAGATTCAGAAAATGAAAAACATAAGCACTGGTGTCTGTTTTCCTGCAATTCCAATCGTAAAAAAAATAGAGCTCAAAATCTCAAACCGATTTTACCGGATATATTCTTAATCCACGTAAACAAGCTTCCTGAGCTGTCAAAACAGCATTGACGACGCCATCGTGCAATGATCTATACTTTTGTATGAATCCAAGAAGGCGCCGAACTACTTTCGTCATTTTCGTCATCGACAAAGATTTTTCATTGGGGCCTAACTGATAAACGTAGACAATGGGTTCTTCCGTAAATTTATCGTGGCACAAAGGCTACCATGTAAGCTTACAATTCTATCAGATAGGTGAGCTCTTCCTCTTCAAAATTACCGTGGTGGATAGATTAGGCGAGGATTTGTCGAAATAATAAGTAATTGTTCTTCAATGTTTCCTGAGGGTTAAAAATCCTAGCTAGCACAAGAGGAGTAGAAGTACCGCGGTCTTTGAGTTCCAAATAAATATATTGGATTTGTTGAGTGTGTTCATTCAAAGTTTGCCGAAGAATTAGTTTCCGCCAATGACATTTGCGTGATTTCTACTTCGTTTCGTTTGGATTGATACCACGGAAAAAGCGCTGTGTTTTTGTACGGGCTGGAAATTTCGAAACGACCTTTGGAGTCGAATTGGGGTTTCCGATCATTTCACCGTGAGTCGCCTACCGACAATTGTGCCCATGTGTCCGCTAAGACCCGCTTTTCGAGGTAAACAAACGAAGGGGAGTGAAGTTCGCAAGTTAGTCGAGCGAAACTCATCCGACAGTCGCCCAAGCTGTTGTAGAAACCACCATCAGCTACAAACCGCGGTGGTTAGGTTCCGAGAGTGCGGTCCCCGTACGTCACCAATTATCGTCCGTAGGACGGAACGTGGTCCAAAAGGTACGTGAAGCCGGGTCGTCAGGGAAACCGAGTTGCTAGCTCGAGGGAGCGGTTATTCCGGACACTCTCGACGGTTCCAAATCGGAAGCCTTCAGTCCCTTTAACTCAGCCATTGCGCACTGGTATCCGCCGTTAACTCCACGACTTCAAGATATCAACGACGTCAGCATAGTCGAACAAATTATCAAATCCGCCAGAAAAACCTTCGTCTTCAGCACACTGCCGGAATCCCGCCATCGCTATAAATCCTGCGTAAGTACGTGGACACTTTTTTTTTATCATGGCCATGAATAGTGTCCCATTTTAAGCTAGTACAGAATCCCGTCCAACTCGGTTAGCCCAACAGCATTAGTTTGTAGAATAAAGAATTGAATTAGAAAATCTAAAAGCCAATTGATTTCTTTTACAGTGATTCCGTGGGAACGTACTGTCCTCTCTTACGTTTCCGTTATTTTCGTAGGCATTTCAGCTTAAGCTTAAGCTTTAGCTTAAGTGAACGCGAGGGTATCGAGGGGCAAGAGAATAAAATTTTGACCTTTGTAATTTCAAAAACTTCGTCCACACTTGTCCACGAAGGAGAGAAAGGATCAATAGTCAATTTTTATTTAACTTTCTCGAACGAAAATTTCTTTTAAGCACCTGTTTGATCTTTGTAGTTTCTTTGGAAACTCTCTTAAAATAAGTTTGAAGATTACATCGAATGACTTTTGATATTTATGAAGCTTATTTGGAGCATTCTAAAAGATGCTTTTAAATGTCTTCCCTGATTCTTGAGAATTCACAGGATTTTGTTGGAGTTTCCACAAATTTCCGTGAAATTATTTTTTTAATCTTCCTAGAGTAACACAATAACTTCTTTCCTTCTATCATCTATCATTCCAGTTACACAATAACTTTCATTTCTGAAATAATTTCAATTTTTTTTTATAATCTGTAATGTTATAAAACCATTTATATATAAAACCAATTTTTTGAAATAACACTGGACCTTTCGTGAAATCACTATGCATTTTTATTTTCAAAAAAATTTGATTTGGTATTTACTTAGGAACCATACTAAGATAACAACAACGTATATTTTGTTACATTCTTGAAATATACATTTTTCGGGCCCACTGGGAAATTTACTAAAATAGGAAGTTCTCTAATTCTGCAGCGAAGCCTCACTGAATCTTCTACGTAGTTTTCGTAAACTCATTTTCGGAGCTCTCTGAAATTATTTTCAAAAAGAATTCTTAGGTTAACCTATAAGAATCACAAAGTGTTTAAAACAGAATGATGACCACAATTATAACTCCTGGAAAGTTTCAGAAAAATGGTCCAAGATGCTTCAAAGTAATTTAAGAAAATTTATGACGGAAGAAATTTGTTTTAAAAATTTTTTGAGCATGAGATTGAGACTGCTTTAAAGCTAGTTGTATCATTAATTTCAAGAATGTTCACAAGGAGTTTTGAGAAATTTATAATTTTTTGAACTAAAGTCACACTAAAGTTTCCAAAATCAAATATGAAGAATACTATTTTGACGTATTAAGTACGTATCTACTTCAAGAAGAGACTTCCAAAGATTCACAAGGAGTTTTGAGAAATTTATAATTTTTTGAACTAAAGTCACACTAAAGTTTCCAAAATCAAATTTGAGCATGAGATTGAGACTGCTTTAAAGCTAGTTGTATCATTAATTTCAAGAATGTTCACAAGGAGTTTTGAGAAATTTATAATTTTTTGAACTAAAGTCACACTAAAGTTTCCAAAATCAAATATGAAGAATACTATTTTGACGTATTAAGTACGTATCTACTCAAGAAGAGACTTCAAAGATTCACAAGGAGTTGGAAATTATAATTTTGAACTAAGTCACTAAAGTTTCCAAAATCAAATATGAAGATTATTGACGTATAAGTACGTATCTACTTCAAGAAGAGACTTCCAAAGATTAGCCGAAAAATCACTACAGAGAAATTCGAAAATATGGCACAGTTGCTCCAAATTCAGATAATTTGTTAAATAGATTTTTAAATCAACCAGGAAAGTATCAACTTTCAATCAAAGAAGATTCACAGTAACTTTAGAGATGTTGTGATGAAATCAAAAGAAAGTTTCAATTAACATTAACTTAATTATAAATCAATTCCATTTACCTTGCAACGTTGCTTAAGAGAAGTTCCAAAGTAAAGTCAAAGTTGATCCAGACTAAGCTCAGGATAAAAAAATCTTTAGTATTGTGTAGTGCTCGTGGTCACCCTATGATTAGAGATGTGAATCGGCAATGACCATACACGAGCGGAAAAATCGTAGAAGCATGGGCAGCCATCCAAATCACCAAGGCAACAGCCCTCGCGGAGCACCACATCACTTGACACCGTCCCTGGTCCTCTTCTAATCCCAACTACTGCCGCGAACGGACGTCTCCGCATTAGGAGAGTAATCCGGTCCACCGGTGAATATTCGGGTTTCACATCTCCGATCCTGCCAGGTTGAAGGGGCGGAGTACAAAAAAGGAATGAACCTGTTCCGGAGGCAACCGAAAATCAGCAATCCACTCCTGAACTTGGCTGGGTACAGCGGTCAGGGATGCCAGCCACGGTTTCCAGTCAGGGATCCCCATCAACCCACTCCAGAACTAGTTGGAACTACTGTGTCAGAGGAGTATCGTGCGAAGAAGTGGCGCAGAGACTACTTGAGGGCCAGGCAGGCATTCATTGGGAAGCACTCTCTTCCCCAGAACATCGACGTGCATCTCCGTTCAATGACCGATACCTCAGCTGGCGGTGAGCCTGCTGTAAGAAAAAAGCCAGGCTTCATGGGTACTCCTCGTATAGAGAATTGGCGAAAGCTGGTCGCAGCTACAATCATGATACCATTTACGTCCTACAATCCGCGACAAGCGAAGAGGTACACGTAGCTGAGGACACAGCAGCGATTGGTTCCAGCAGCCTCGAGAACCCATCAACAAGCGGCCTAGGTGCCTTTGAAGTAGGTTGTAGCGGATCGCTCGAAAAGATTAATGAACAACAAAGCCCACGGTAAACGGCTTCTGCGGAAGCAAATACCGTAGGATTTTCAACTAAGCAGGAAATACGTGACACGACACAGTTCCCCTACTTGCATGTATTGGGAGCGATTTCAATATGGGTACGATTCTTCGGAACTCCAACATTCTCGCCAGGCGTGCATGCCCTTCCGCCATTGTCACTCCCAGTAAAAAAAACAAGAGCAAGATAGTTCCATTCTCACCCAGGGTATTTAGACGTCCTGGGAATTCCTGGGTTGGGCTTCCTAGTCAGACTTCTTCAGGGGGCGAACGGGCGTTGCATTAGGTGAGTAATTTGAGTCAACCGATGAATATCCGAGTTTCACAAGTACCTTCTTGAAACCTCCAAAGTCATTCAGGAGACGTTCACAGTATTTCCAGAAATATTCGAAAGTAATATCACTTAGTCAAATTTCCTAAATTATTTCATAAAACTTCCAAAGTACCAGAAAAATCCCAAAAATCAAAAATAACAACAGTCAAAGATACTTCAAATTAGTTTTAAGAAATATGTAAAGAAATATCCATCGTCTGTCAGCAAAGCTCCAACCTATCGACAATAAAAAGCAAATTTATAGTCGGAGATGTTCCAAATCCCATTCTCAGTATGATCAGTGATGTTGGTTAAGTGATGTTGGAATAAAGAAGTTGCAAATTTCAAAAAGAAAACAACACATTATTCTAAGGATCTGCCAAACTTACTTCTGACATGTTGAAAATTCAAATAAAAAATGCTTCAAAGGAATTCCAGGAAAATTCCTAAGCAACTTATTGAAGTTTCCAAGGTTACTGAGGATAGATTCAAGGTATTTTCAGAATGCTCCAAAGTTTCCAAGGCAAATAATAGAGGTTTAAAATGTCATAAAATAAAGCTTGGAAAGTGTGAAAGATAAGTCAGAAATCCTTCAAAGTAACTTCAAAAAATTTTGAATAATTTCTACAGACATTCAATAAAGTTGTAATGTCGCTTGACTCCAGAAGATATAATTGTATAGTTGAAGATGTTTCAAAGTGAATTGAGGAATATTCTGTAGCCCAAAAGTAATATCCGGGATGATCCAAGCTTATATTAAGATATTTCAAATTACTTTACAAATGAATGACAGCTATTTCACAAAGTTACAAAGATGCTTGAAAGTGATGCCAGAAACACTAGACAATTTCAAAAGAAATGTAAAATAATATGACGAAATTTTCAAAGTAGTTCAGAAAAGTTTCAAAGCATTTTTAAAAATTATCCAATGGTAAGTCAAGAAAGTCCTCAAGTGACTTTGGCAAGTTCCCAACATTACTGAAGAAAATTTCCAATGCCTCTTTTTGAAACTTTTGAAGTGGAAGGGATGGTCAAAAAGGAGTCACAGAATAACATCAGTAAAGTTCCAATTTATTATTTGCTTGATGTTAATTAAATGGATCCAAAGTAATTCAGGAGAGTGTTTTCTGAAATATGCCAGAGCGAAGTGAAGAAAGCCTTGAAGTCATTGTGGCCTAAGAATTTCTTAAAAAAATTCCAAAGTATCACCTAGAAATCTTTATAGTAATAGAAGCGATCCAAAAAGATGTCACTGCTGCTCCGAAATGACTCAGGGAATTTTGTTGAGCAAATTTTAAAATCAGCTAAATTTTAAATTCAAAGAATATCCAATGCTAGGTCGAGGCTACTCCAAAGTGGCCTCAGGAAGCCCCAAAAATTCAAAGCAGTTTCAGGGATATTCCAAAGTGATTTTAAAAAGGTTCCAAAATCCATCAAGCAAATTTCAAATAAGACCTCCTAAATAACATTTAGGGACAGAAGCTTCAATGGTCCTTGGGAGTCAGCGATGCTTCAAAATGGATTCAGGAAAGTTGTATAGCGTCAAAATGATTTCAGAGATGTTCCAAACAGATTCCATATATGTTCTTAGCAAACATAAAACATGTTTTGAAAAATTTCTGAAGACACAAGTCACCGCTGTTTCTGTCTTTGATTTGAGGTGTAATGTTCAGTGTAATTTTTACCCACCACACTCTTCCTACCCAACGCCTAACAGGATTGATTCCCACCTTTTTCTCTTCTAAGCTTACTTTGATTCACGAGTTCATTCGTGATTATCCTCACCGAAATAATCATATTTCTATGACCCTGACCCAAGATTTCAACATGAACTAAGTGATTCCGAAATTCTCAGTCCTAGCTTCGTCTCGCTGATGGCAAACCCTGCCAGAAAAAATGCCATTAATCAACCTCTCAACAACTATGAAGTCATAGGTGTTCTAAAATGCCCAAAAGATCATTGCACGATGGCGTCGTCAATGCAGTTTTAACAGTTCAGGGAGCTTGTTTACGTGGCCTTAAACAGCCGGAAAACAGACACCAATACTTATTTTCACAACATTTCCTGAATCTAATCGTACAGAATCGGGCAAAAGAAAATGAAAAATTTCGTTTGAGTGGTTCAAATTCTAACACCTTGTAAATAAGCTCGCTGAACTTTCAAAAAAGTGAGGTTAATTCCGTGGTTAATGATCTATACTGATTCCGCCATATTAGATTCTTGTTTGTTCACCTTTTGCACTGAAACTGAAAATAATGGCGCAGCCAGAACACCTACACTTATTCACCTTGATTTAGATGGGCAAGTGCGCAGAAATCATCGGGTTTCTCTTGTTTAAAAATTATAATCTTAAATGACTTCTTTTTTAATAGCGAAGCAAAAACTAATAATCTCCATACATTTACAGATTGAATAAAACGAAGCCCATGCACACGACAAATGACTGCCATGAGTCAATTCAAAGTAGATGGGCCTTAGAAGGGAAGATGCTCGATAATCAATCACTTCGCAATTCACCTTCCTCGAAATCAAAGGAGTGACGCGCAATTGGATTGATTTGTTATGTTTGTATTTGTCTCTGAACGTTAGTTAGCCGTATTTCGAAAAGAAGCCCATCCATTTGCACTTAAATCTCATGTTTCATCATATAGGCTAGAATACAGGAACAAGGAGATTAATATGGAAACCGAGCTCAACATCAATTCCTGCAAAGTCGATAGGTCGAGTACAGGGTGCGGCAGAAAATAATGCGAAAACGTTCAAACTTGAGTATTGGGTTAATTCGTGTAGCAAGTGACTAATTTCTGTCGAAAGTGTATTTGTTTATGTTTATTGTGAAGTGCTGCATCCAAACATTCTATTTGTTTTGTTGCAAATTCGTCAAAATGTTCGCGAAAGAAGTGATCACCAGGTTGTTGCTCGCCCAGAAGAAGCCGAAAGAGATTGCCAAGGTGGTAGGGTGCCATTTGGCAACAGCTTACCGCATATAAAAGTCCCTGTAAGCTGGTCCTAAGCAGCGGAAGCCGGGAAGCGGACAAAAACTGCTCGCAACTCGGTGCGTTCCATAAGAAAATTTGCAAAGGAAGCCAATATTTTGACTCGTTCCAAGAGTTTGCTTTCCTTGTTGAAGAAGGCAAAAATGATAATCCTATTCTCCGACGAAAAACTTTTCAGCATCGGTGTTGTGGCCAACAGCCGCACGGACCGGTTCATTTCACCGCAGAAAATGGAGAACGTTCTGGAAAAAGTGAAATTCAAATTTCAAACCAAACATCCGGCTGGTGTCATGATGTTTGGCTTGGTGGCGTCCAACGGTTTGAAAATGCCGCTTGTTTTCATTGATGCTGGAGTTAAAATCAAGACCAAGTGCTTCCCTGGGTGAAAGCCAACTTCTCCGAGGACCAAAACGCTGTCCTTCAGCAGGATGGAGCGCCGTGTCGCACGTCCAATCGAACCCAACAATGGTTGAACGATAACATGAAGTTTTGGACGAAGAATTTGTGGCCCCCTAGCAGTCCAGATCTTAATCTGGT
>JASCZW010015690.1:0-20018 GCA_034211315.2 Aedes japonicus
TTTCCTTAGACGAGATATAAGACTGTGGAGTTTTATAGTCGAGTCTTATGTAGGTTTCATCGTCCATGGTAACACAACCCGATGATTTTGGTCAGCTGTTTGTCGTACAGCTTTCGAGCCCTCGGTTTCACAGATTCAGCCTGTTTGGTGCTTCGTTTTGGCTGCTTCTGCTTCCAACGAGTGAGCAGGCCCATTCGCTTCTTGGCACGCATAACATTAGTTGCCGAAGTACTTAGTCTTTTCGCCACATCTCGGAGTGATGCTGAAGGATGACGCTTGAACTAGTTCCTTCCCTTTTTGTCAATAGTAGGGTCAGCGGTACCGGGTTGTCTACCCCGTCTCGGGAATCTACGAAAGAGCACTATTGTTGATACTTCCGTAATGCGGTTTGAACTGCTCCGACGCTCAGACCTTCTTCTTTAGCCAGTTTACTGATCGAAAGACCACCGTTTGTGCACAATCCATTTTCTTTGCTTGGGAGAAAGATCACGCATTTTCAAACATCCGTGCGAATAATTGAAAAAAATGACAACATCAGGTTAATTTGGATTTAATCAACAGGACGCAGCCAAAAGTTGAGTGAAAAGTTTTAATTGACGGTTAATAATTAGTGTATTTATAATTATCGGAACTGTCTTAATTTCAAAAGTTATGAGCTACTGAACAAATAAGTCAATTTTTCGGACGCTAATGACAAATTAAAAAAATACTGCTCTAACATTTTTTAATATAGAACAAAACATCCCAATTATTATAAAATCACTGTTGTGAAATACACTATTTTCAGTTAAACAACCACTTAAAACTGACTTCTCACTAAAATCATGTTCGTCTTTTTCCACCCTTCAGGGAAGAAGCCATCGTTATGGCCAACCTCCGGAAGCGGGTCGCTGCCGTGGATCTGAACAAGGCTCCTCGCAGGGTCGCTACCGCCACCAATTTGGACGACATCAGCTTCAACGACACCGGTCAAACCCAGGACCAGCTGGACAATCGACCGCTTCTTCCGAAATCGCTGGGAAATTCCACGCCGGATCGGAAGGACCGATCGAAGAATGGAGCAGCTGAGGGTGGTGAAGAGTCGCCCAAAGTGAAGGTGGTGATGGATAAGGATTTTATCTTCGAGTGTTTGTGTTGGCACAACGAGTACCGGATGCGACACGGTGCCCCGGCATTGAGCATCTCCTCGGAGCTGTGCGAGTATGCCACGGCGTGGGCGAACCATTTGGCCAGCACCAACGAGCTGTACTACCAAATTGGTACTAACTATGGGCAGAACATTTTCTGCTGTCCCGCCAATTCACTACTCACGGATCTGTCAGGTAAGTGTTGTTGCTCTGTTGTGAGAAGTTATATTTATTCTGAAACGGATCGCCAATCAAATTAGGTCAAGAGGTAGCCACGTACTGGTACAGCACCAGTCGGAGGTACGATTACTTCAAGGAGAGCCACCTACTGCACACCAACGTCAACACTGGCCACTTCAGCCAAATGGTGTGGCGAGCAAGCAAGTACTTCGGCGTCAGTAAGTCCATCTCCAAAACAGGCAAACTGTTCGTGGTGGCATACTACTACCCGTCCGGCAACGTGATGGGTGAGTTCCGTCAGAACGTCCTGCCACCAATCGTGGCCACCGACGATCCCCACCTATCGCGACCGCCCTCGAGCAAGGATCTGGAAAATCTGAGTGCTTCCCACTGAGTAAATAAGAAACGGTGTTCCATTATGTAACATATAAGATACTTCCTAAGCCACAAACTAACCGCATGGATTTCATCGTTTTTAAAGAAACTAGCCCAAACACGTGTACAGCAGTCGTTATAGCAACGAAGCAACGTTGCACATAATTCATTTCCACGCTTTTCCGTTCGCTCGCTTAGATCGTTAGTGTGACAAAGCCAGTGCAAACATGAGCTTGACAAAATTAATCGCAGCCACTGCAGTACCAACTCTATAAAACTAATGCTACCAAACAGGCCAAATAGTGAAACATTAATAACGGCTTCCGCTAACCGTAACAATAGTTATTTATGACGACAAACCTCGCGTGAAACTACACGCACACATTCACAAATGCGTCTTTCTCCATTTAGGACCGATCATCTTCCAGCTTTTTTTTTAGGAAAAGAAATCATAGTAAGATATAACAGCATACAGGAAGCGTAACAAGCATTATTGGTAGAGAAATAATCGCATCAAAACTCATTAGACTGCTTTGCCGAGTTGTGAACGTTGTTAGGGAATGTGAATCGAAGTTTAGGCTTATGTAGAGGAATAAATGATAAATCTGGAAATAAGGTACATAGTATTCGGTAATCTAGCTACAGAGGATCATGGACAGAGATCTGAAGAGGTGCAGGTAGAGTGAAAGAAGGGAGATGGAAAACAAAATTGAAAAAAAGGGATTGGATAAGGCTGACTTGTGATTGGTTCATGAAAAAACTACCCATTTGTGATGTTCTATAAGATAAATCAACTTCCCTAGTGTCATAAATCGGAAAACAAAATCTACAGGCAAAAGCAAGTGTTTTTATATACTTTTATCCTAGAGAAATTTTTTAAACAATTTCAAATTAGTACAAGTACACTTCTAACCACTTTAACTGAATAACCCATTTTTTACCCAAGTGCTTCTTCAACTTCTCGGCAAAGCTTATAAAGACTGTATTCGATAAAATTTGGACACACAAAATAGGTCACCAAAATTTTTTCTTTTGCCCGATTCTTTTCAAACTTTCTGGAAATAAAGTACTACTAAATGGTTAAGTTTTGACATCATTGATTTATTGAACCTCTTCTCCCAACCCAAATGCCCGCACCTTTGCCTTGATCCCTTTTATCAAATTTTGGGCAATGCTTACTTACTTTTAACCACACTTTCTTTAGTTCAAGTTCATTTTCTATCAGTTTTGAAGTTTTAACGAGCTCTGCCTTCATGATTGCCCAAAATTTTTCAATTGGGCGAAGTTCCGGAGTGTTTGGAGGGTTGACGTCTTTTGGTACAAAAACTACATCATTATCTTTGTACCAGTCTAAGACGGACCAGGCATAGTGGCAAGATGCCGAATCCGGTCAAAACAGTGTCCGGCCTTCGTGAGATCTCAAGAAGGGCAGAAGTCGTTTTTGGAGGCATTCGTCCTTGTAGATTTGTCCGTTGACGGTCCCAGAGGTGATGAAGGTCTGACTCATTTTGCCACATCCGCAGATCGCTTGCCAGACAAGGAATTTGTTGGTGAATTTCGACAGTTTCTTTTTCCGTACACTCTCCGGAACGGCCAACTTAGAGGTGGCGACGTAGTGTTCCTGTCCTGGCGTTTGTTTGGTGTCGGCTTTAATGTAAGTCTCATCGTCCATCACAATGCAGAACGGTTTTGTGAGCCACTCCCTGTACAGTTTTCTTGCACAAGTTTTGGCCACCGAGTTCCGTTTATCGCTCTGGTTCGGTGCCTTTTGGACCTTGTACACATGTAATCCAGAACGTTTCATTGATTTCTGCACAAAACAAACTGAAACTTTCGCCTTTTTCGCAACATCCCTGATCGAAATGTTGGGAGAACGCTTAAATTGGTTCAATACCATCCTGACCTTCTCCGGATTTGATGTGCCACGTTTTTTGCCACTACCATTTTTCAGCTTGGTTGTCTTAAGGTCCTTGAACGTTTTGATCACATGAGATACGGTTGAATGTGCGATTCCGAGCTGTTTTCCGATCCATCGATGAGAAGCGTTTGGGTTTTCGAAGTGAGTGCCCAAAATTTGTTGGCGCACTATTTCTTCATTCGAAGCCATCACCGAAATCACTCGACCGATTTTCACGAAACTCATTACACAATTGACACAACACAATGAAATACATTCAGTTAAAATTTCAATAATTTTTACCCACACGCTAAAAAGTTACGAACAATTGCGTGTGTCCAAATTTCATTGAATACAGTCTTTAAGTAAAGCACACATTTATCGTTTAATCAGACAACTAAAGTTACTTCAAGATATGTATGGTTTTGTAAATCAAACTGACTGTAAATGCTGGAGAATTTTAATATTTTTTGTTGCTATACAGTATCTACATCAAAAGGGCGTTATAGAATATCATTTAGGTGCTAGTAATATTTGGTGTTGTTTCTTCTAGACTAACATATCCAAGAATTTGTTGAAAATCTACATTATATCAATTATTTTCTGAATAGCCTAAGCAGGTTATATTTATCTTAGCGTCAAAATACTACAATGATGATGTTGGTTGAGCTTTGAATATCGCTGCTTGGGATACTTCCGAAGGTAGTCTGGAAAGTGCCTGTGCAGGTGTGTAGAGATTATAAATTCTTCAGCTCCGAAGACATTCTGAGTATAGTGTAACAACGATAGCTAGCCAACACAAATTCGTATTTGTTAATGGATATCGGTACAAAACGGAGGTTCACTTTGTATTGATATGCGATAAAGGGTGTTCCGATCAAAATTTGGTCAAACAGTAATGTGTGTGAGTCGATCCAAATTTTTAATAATAATAATTCGATTGGGCGGAGCTCTGGCGTGTTGGGAGGGTTCTTGTCACTTGAACGTTGTTGACAGCATACCACTCCATGGCCTTTTTCCCGTATTGAAGTGGTCGCTTCCGACCGAAGCCAGAATAGAACGGAACCATGCTATCTGCACGCCATCAACTGAAGTCTAACAAGGGCGTTGGACGGGACGACACCTGAAGAAGCGTGTACGAGGAACCAGATCAAGACATCAATGTTGAAAATGCGGACTTTGACGATGCCGTTGACGATACTGTGCTTGCACCGCAACTAGCTAGACTAATTGAAGAACAAGAGTTCAGGCACAGCGGTCGGGAGCGCCATCCCCCAGGCAAGTATTCAGAATGCATTTCTTATACTTCTGTTGCTGGCCAAAACACTTTCCCAGATTCTGATGAGCACGATGACGACAGTTCGCTCGACGATCCGACCTCGTACAGCGAGGTTCTTCGCAGGCCAGACCGGGATCAATGGATGGGGGTGATGCGCGAGAAGATAGAGCCTCTAGAGCGTAATGAAACTTCGGTGATGGACGATTAGCCAAGTGGGTCTACAAGACGATGCGTGGACCAAACGGAAGTGTTGAGCGGGACAAGGCCCACCTCGTTGTGAAGGAGTGCTCGCAGCGGCCGGGCATCGATTTTGATGCCCCGGTTGTGCGATATTTGACGACTCGATTTCTGATGGTGCTTGCAATTAAGCACGATTTGCAGATTGATCAAAAGGATGCGGTAACGGCGTTCCTCCAGACCGAGCTTGGCGATGAAACGATTTTTATGCAGCTGCCAGAAGGATTCACAAGTGATCAAGTCAAGGTTTGCAGACTACGCAAGGCGCTGTACGGCCAGAAGCAGTCCAGCAGGGCCTCGAACAAACAGCTGAAAGCGGCCCTACGATAATTTGGTCTGGAGCAGTCGAAAACAGATTCGTGCCTGTATTTCAAGTTATTCGGAGGAACGATGTTGTTGGTTACAACTTATGTTGACGACTTCCTCATATTCACCAACTGTACTGAAAAAGTACTTATGCAGCCGCTTCCAGATGAAGGACATCGAGGAAGCAAAGTTCTGCCTTGGTCTTCGAATATCGCGCAACATGGAACGTGGAGAACTAACGTCGGACCAGGAAAAATATGGAGCTGTTGGAGAAGATGCCAGATGAAGAATTGCCATCCTGTATCTACACCATTCGAGCTAAGCGAGTCAATGTGTCAAGTCAATGAGTCTGACGTCGACAAAGAAACAGAAGGAAATGACCAAGGTTCCCTACAAAGAAGCGGATGATAGTTTGCTTTATTTGGCCCAGGCAATTCGACCAAATATTTCCTTCAGCCAGTATTTCAGTAATCCGAAGAGGAGGCACTGGGATGCGGTCAAACTAATCTTCCGATACCTCAAAGACCCTGCTGGTAATTGGCTGATGTACAAGAAAGAAGTAAACTCACAAGTGCTCGGCTATACCGATGCAGATTGGGGAGGAGAAAAGAAATCAACAACCGGATATCAAATTGTATGATTGAAGGACATTCTGAGGATTTCTTACCAAACTGATCAATTGGGGTGACCCTCCGGATTCCAAGTTCCTCCGAAAAAATGGCCATATTCAAATTGTTGGCAAAACCTGGCTTGCGACATACCAAACTTCATGATTTTGCAAAACAAGGCCTTCAGAGGACATTCGGAGGATTCCGACATACCGGCCACTTAGGAAGGCCCTACGGTATCCGCGTTCCTCTGGAAAGTGTCCATATTCAGATCTTTTCAAAAACCTGATTGCGATTGACATGTCAAACTTCATGATTTTACAAAACTTTGTCTTCGCAGGACATTCTGAGGGTGTCTGACCATACTGGCCACTTAGGGAAACGATTTGAATTTGGACACTTTTTCTTTCTACTTTAGTGGCCAATTTGTCGCAATCCAGGTTTTGGAAAAGATTTGAATATAGCCACTTTTCCTTTTCTACTTTTGTGACCAATATGGTCATGAATCCTCAGAATGCCCTCTGAAGACCTAAAGTTTGATACATCGCAAGCCTGGTTTTGGAAAAGATTTGCATATGGCTACTTCTCTGGAGTAACGCGGACTCCGTATGGTCACCCTGAATGACAAGTATGGTGAAAAATCTTCAAAATGTCCTCCAAAGACCAAGTTTTGCAAAATCATGAAGTTTAATATGTCGTGAGCCAGGTTTTGGTGAAAATTTTATTATGGCCACTTTCCCGAAGAAATTTAAAATCTCGCAGGCCACCCAAAATATCCTCTGAAAACAAAGTTTTGCAAACCATTGAAGTTGGATATGTCACAATCCAGGATTTGGCGAAGATTTGAATATGGCCACTTTCCTGAAGAAATTCGATTCCTGCAGGGCCTTTCTAAGTGGCCTGTATAGTCAGAAATCCTCAGAACTTCTTTTCATAACCTAGTTTTAAAAAAATCTCGAAGTTTGATGTATCGCAAGGCAGGTTTTGAGAGCGATTTGATCCCGGAGTATCAACCTAGATGGCCAGTATGGTAAGAAATCTTCAGAATGTCCTCCGAAGACCTAGTTTTCCAAAATCATGAAGCTTGACAGCCAGGTTTTGTTATAAATTTGTTTATGGCCACTTTTCCGGAGGAAATTAAAAATCCAGCAGGGTCACATTAAGTGGCCAGTATGGTCAGATACCCTCAAAATGTCTTCTGAACGCAAGTTTTTGCAAAATCATGAAGTTATATCTGTCGCAATCCAGGCTTTGGAAATGATTTGAATATGGGCACTTTTCCGGAGGAACTCAGATCCCAGAGCGCCTCTTTTGGTGGCCAGTATAGTCAAAAATCCTCAAATTATCTTTCGATGACCTAGTTTTGCTAAATCATGAAGTTTGATATGCCGCATGCAATGTTTCGCATCAGACAACATTTTGTTCACCATCCCAGGAATGAACACACCCAGATTTTTTACAGAACTGTAAAGTACCGAATTTAACAGCTGAACGTTCGTAAACCGATTTACGGATTTCGGTGAAATTTACAGATATCTGTTAAAAAATTACGGAATTTCGGTAAAATTTCACCGAAATCAGCAAAATCGGATTACCGAACGTTCAGCTGTTGAGAATTCGGTAAAACTCAGATTTCTGTAAAAAAAATCCAAGTGTGTTCGGACATTTGCGGCTGATCTAAAATTAAGGATAATTTTGTGAACTAGGGCAAAAAATCTGCATCGGATGGCTAACGATGGAGTATCATTAATTTTAAATTTTAATTCGGCTATCTCAGAGGGGTTGGGGACGTAAGTGTTAAAGAGGAAAATCATAAAACTATCAAAACATGTGGTAGTTTTATCATAGTTTTAAGCATGTCTTGGATGTCATTGCAGGTTCGCATCAAGTTTTAAGTGAATCTTGGGAAATCGTCTTGAGAACCTCCTGTAGTATGAGACTTTTTCAACTTGTGAGGGTTTTATGGCTGTTTTATCGATGTTGTGTAGAATATTTAGTTTTATGCGTGGTTTTCACTTCTTCGAGTGTACCTTAAAATTGAATTTGTTACTTGGGAGACTTAATTTGCATTCAGGCCCAAATTCCTTATTATGGCAAAATGCATTATAACTTACATTATAACTCCGTGCACTCATACACACATAACTACATAGGTTAGATAAGTCATCGTTAATCATACCCAAAATACCCGGGAATGAACGGGGGAGAGTTCGTTCGGCAAACGAGCCTTCCCCATTCAAATTCCTCAATGAGAAAGCAATTGGACACCGTTTTCAAACTCCCCTTCCCATGTAATGTAACATGTAACTGTTTAAAGTCTACTCTAGGTACCGTGAGCAAAGAGAAAAAGGACTCGATAAGGATTCAGTCGAATGAACTAACGATTTTTTTTTATATATTTTAGCATATAAGAAGAAATGGGAAAGTAGACCAGTTTATAATCTAAATAGAGTAATTCTTAAGAGAGTAAGGTAAGAATGTAAACACAACACATTGTATGTGGTGCACGAAGTGATGGAAGGTAAATTTTAAGGATTGTTATGCTACACGGTTGATTCGGTTTTATATATATACTAGGGTAGTGAAGATTTTTATCATCGCGCAAACAAGAAGTTAATTTTTGAGCGTCATGCGTCTTCCCGGGGAGTATTCAACCTTTGGTCCGAATAATTACGGGCAATAAAAAAGCTTTCACCACCGAAGGTGAGAACTGTTCGCCGCGGCAAAGGAAAATGGAAACCCCTCAGCCGAACGAGGTCTAAAAATAAAAATCTTGACTATTTCAAGTGTTGGTTTTCCACGCCGGAATGGTAGAAGAGAAATGGCGATACTTACGACCGGCGGGGAATTTTCTGGACACATTTACATAAATTACTCGATGCGGATACTTAAGTCAGCCGGAGCAGATGGCAATGGGGTCATTTCGTGGAGGCCACGTGACTTTCGGTGATGGTCATGGTGCTCGAAAAGCTGATCGAAAGAAGTGTATTTAATATTTATTTTTACCTAATTTTCCTGGTGGCCGATTCATTTTGCCGCTTTGAATATTCGAAAGCACAGAGCTATGAAACTATAAAGATTTCACATGACAAATTTTAAAAAGATTCTTGCAGCACTGCAGCATACAAGGCTTAGTTATTTGACATGTAAAATCTTTGTCATCATTGTATTCATGCGACCCTCACCTTAACTTATTCAAGGCCATCAATTGCATTTAGAATTTCAGAAAAAAATAATGGATTTTCCCCGTGTTTATTTCGCAAGAGCTCAAAATTCTTATTGAAATGAAATTGTTTACAATCTTTCATGCGCCATACACAAATGTGTGCAATCTTTCACACAACAGACTAGATTCAGGCGTTTTCTGGCTCAAATTTACATGAAATATCCCATTAATTTCTGCCAATTCTAGCACTCCATTTATGTGCATTAGATAACGCAGAAGCATCAATCTGTGTATGTAATCATCAAATGCACTCATTACATTCTCCGAATGTGTACATAAATGAAACACAACAAGGGAGTTAATTTTAATTGCTTATTCAATATTTAGCAACTCCCGGTCAACGGTATTGTTCACTTGTTCATGCGCGTTGTTGTTGTTCCAGTAGAACAATTTCATCTCGTCGAAGGGTGATACAAGCAATTAAATGGTTATTATCATTGTTGCAGAAGGCTACTCCAGTAGAATCACCGGGGCTTATGACAAATAGATCATGTTGAATTATTTGCCTATTCGAAATTAACCGGAATCAACAAACGAGCAAACATTTTATTTAATTAAATTGTGCGCTTGTGTTCAAGTTTGCACCTTGAAACAATGCTGTTGCAAAACGATTTCACTGCCAGGTTCGTTCCTTATCTATCGAGTGTCGAGCTATTAAATAGAAAGGTGTAGTGTGTATTCTCCTTTTTTTTTTCCAGCAAGCACATCTGGTGCAAACAAAGACCCCGTCAAGAAGAACAGGGGGTTGATGTGCAACGCAACGTCTCCTAAATAAATCTAACCCCGTTTGCATTTATATTGCACCCTTCGATGCTTCTTATTCACATGCACTTGCACGCCACCTAAAAGGTACAGCCGGCAACTGCACCGAAGTGAGCCAGTATAACTCAACGCAGAAGAAGTGTACACCGAAAAGAAGGTCAAGGCAGTCAAGCAGTAGAACAAATGCCACCGCCACACGTGGCTCCCCAAGGGCGGATCCGAACTCGGTACTGTGATGTGTTCAGGAGGATAAACAGGATTTTGATAGCATTGCGTCTGCTAAAAACAAATAAAAACTTGAATCTAAACGAAGAAAACGAAGTCATCAATACTGTTGTTTCTTAAGGTGCCGCCACACGGGGCTCGAAATCTAAGGAGTGTATCGAAAATAAGCTATCCACAAACTTTCTTTCAAATTATGTTGAAAAACGATGTTTTATTCATACAAAAAACTGATCCTTTATTGTACGAGGTTAAACTAGAACATAATGAAGACCGGATGAAATTTAAGTTATTCCTTCACGAATTTTCGAATTTTGGATCGAATGCTCTTCATCAAGTTCCGGACAAGTGTTGCATCGCATTTTTTGGACGCTTGAGCCCAATTTTTTTTGTACTCCTGCATGTTCCCAGCTGCCTTACCAGTCGTCTTGAAGACCCTCTTCACGATTGCCCAGTAACGTTCGATGGGTCGAAGCTGAGGGCAATTTGGTGGATTGATATTTTTCTCAACGAAATCTACACCCTTTTCTGCAAGCCAATTGAGAGTGGTTTTGGCATAGTGAGCCGACGCTAAATCCTGCCAAAACAGTGGAGGTATACTATGCTTCTTATATAAAGGCAACAATTTCCTCTGGAGACACTCAGATCGATAGATTTCCGCATTTATAGTTCCGGTAGTGTAAAAAATGGTTGACTTCAAATCACAGCAACATATTGCTTGCCATACCAGTACCTTTCGACCAAATTTCTTCACTTGAATCGACCTGTCCGCATCGTTCACATCCTCCCCAACGACGGCAGTAAAGTATTGTGGACCTGCAAGGGTTTTTGAGTCCTCCTTTACATAGGTCTCATCGTCCATCAAAACCCATGCATCCGGACGCTGCAAAAGACGCGAATACAATTTCCGGGCCCTTGTTGCTGCTCGCTGCTTCGGTTCTGCACTTTGTTTCGAGATTTTCTGCTTCTTGTAGGTCTTCAGGTGGTTTCGCCTCTTGATACGCTGGATCATTCCGACACTCGTTCCTGCTTTTTTGGCCAAATCACATATTGACATTGATTTGTTCTTCATGATTAGAGATACCACTTTCTGCTCCAGTTTTGGGTTGGAAGAACCGGGTTTTCTGCCTTTTCCTGGTAGCTCATCCAAAGAATAGTGTTCCCCAAACTTATTAATGGTGGTTTTTACACTCGCATGATAAATTCCAAACCGCTTCGCAAATTTTCGCATAGTAATACCCTTCTCACTTAGCCATGTGTCCAGAACCTCAATTTTCACTTCCTTTTCAATACGCGACATTTTGAAAACGCAGAATTTGAACCGCACAAACAAAAGAAAGCTGACAGTCAAACACAGCATGCAGTGTTCAGAGCGTAAAAAACCATCACAAATACATGCGTACAACGCAAATGTATGTGGATAACTTATATTCGATACACTCCTTATGCTATAGTTCCCCGTTATAGATATCTATATCATAGTTCTATAAAATTCGATAGAAATCTTCGCCACAGCGCTATCACATAACTTTTTTCGGTGTACACACGATTGATTTGCTTTGTGGTCGCAGGTATTCAGTTGCGAGCTTTTAAAAAATTAATTTCGGATGTAATCATGAGTATATTCGGTAGCTATGGACAGAGAATAAAAAAAATTGCGGCAGTTGCTGCGTACATCACGGAAAAAACGAGAAACTTGCAAAATCTGGACAACATCTTAGAGGCTTGGACAACATCTTAAAGGCTTGGAAATTGAGGCTTATCTACTGAAGGTTTCAGGAAGTGCTTTAGAGAAACTCGTTGAACTTCATTAGAGAAGTTCAGGAAAGTTATTCAGAGAATTTCAGAGAATTTTTCAGATAAGTTCGGCAAAATTCTTCAGGGAAAATAAGAGAAGTTCTTCAAACGAATTTCAGGGAAGTTCTTCAGAGAGCTACAAGGAAGTTCTTCAGAGGAACAGCAAGGAAGTTATTCACAGAAATTCAGGGACGTTCTTTATAGAAGTTCAGAGAAAGGTCTTCAGAGAAATTTGGAGATGTGAGTGAAGAGTGAAGTTTCTCAAAGAACTTCGGTGATGTTCTGCTGAGAATTTCGCGGTAGTTCTTCTGAGAACTACAGATAATTTTTCAGAGAATGACGGGAAAATTCCTCAGGGAATTTCAGGAAAGTTATTTCAGAGAAGTTCTTCAGAGGAACTTTAGCGAAGTTCTTCACTAAAATTCAGGGAAGTTCTTAAGAGATGTACAGTGAAGTACCCCAGGGAAGGTAATGCAAGTTCAGGGAGTCCTCCAAAGAAGTCTTCCAGTGAAATTTTTTCTGAGGAATTTCCAGGGAAGTGATTTCAAAGAAGTTCTCCAATGGAATTTTTTCAAAGGAATTTCAGGGCAGGTTTTCAGAGAACTACAGGAAAGTTCTTCAGGGGGACGTCAGGGAAGTTCTTCACAGAAATTTCAGGGAATTTCATCAGAATTCTTTAGAGAAATTTCAGGAAAGCTTTTTAGAGAACTTCAGGGAAGTACTTCAGAGAAAATACTGATATGTACCAGTTCTAAGAACAGCAAAAAATGAATGAAATTAAAATGACAGATTTATTTAAATTTCGTATATTATTTAAAAGCCGAGTGGCTGTCAATTTTATGTAATTTTGAAGAAAAACTACAGTTTTTCAATTGAGCAGGAGCGTTAGACGGAAAGCACGTTTGTATAAAAACCCCTGCAAAGAGCGTCAGTGATTATTTAAATTATAAAAAGCAGTTCAGCATCTTTCTGGGTATGGTGGATGCTGAATACAAATTTACGCATGTCAACATAGGAGCAAAAGTAAGGATCAGGTATGCTAGGGTATTCGCCGATTGCTGTTGGGGAATCTGATGCAGGATCAAGTTGTATGGCTCATCTAACGCGAGGACAATCTTCTGCTTTTGAGACATTCTGAAAATTATTATCTCTTTATAGGCTTGTTATTCAAGTTCCTTCAAATTTGTTATTCAAGTTCCTTAAAGCCATCGTATATTTGTTATCTTACAAAGCAGTTCTCAGTCCATAACGTCACCAGCAACGAGTTGGTCGATTTACCCAGAATATTGGCCCAATTTTTTGGTTTTTAAATTTCCGTGCGTTCGGACACGATTTCGACGTAGTTCGAGAGACTTCTCTAGTCCATCTAGTCATATGTTGACGTTTTACGCTTCAAATTGTGCAATTTGCTTTGGTTTTGATCCACTTCGGTTTTTTAAAGTTTTAAAACGGGTGATTGTACGTTGGAGTCATGGATCAAAATCACAGGTTAAAAAGCTGAACTGGTAGAATAGTTATTTACCTCTCAACGTTATAATCTTGAAAATACTTAGTACCGTGAATTTGGGTGAAATTGATCACTTTTGCCGATTTTTTTGGACTACCTTTTGGAAGAAGAATATTTTAGTAGGCAATTTAATTTGCAAATAAGTACTGTTGTACATACTAGCCACCAATAATAGTTTAACCACGTATAAAAGAATATTTTTAAAGCACAACTAGTTTATTTCATTATAATACAAATATTTTATTCGGGGTGAAATTGATCACTTAAAAATCAAGACGACATTATGGATAAACTATGTTCTTTAGATTGATTTTTATTTATTTTCCGTCGGCCTCTTTTTCGGTCCAAGTCCAAACACCAATACTAAGGAGATGACTTCACCTGATCCTACAGATTGAATCCATCATCACATGGGCCTGACTAACGGCTTTATGGCAATCATTGGCTCAATTGCTATGCCGGACATAACAGCTTCAGTTTTGTTGGGCTTTATTTAAGTAGCAAAGTTGGGCTTCTTTTTGATGGTCATCACTGATCAATTTCTCCCGAATTCACGGTACTTAGCTAGGTATCAACATCCCCTGGTCTAAATTTTCTTCAGATGAGGAGTTGGAAAGCAAAATAATACACTCATTTCGAAGTATACACTTCCTCAGGCGATCAGGGTTAGTTGGGTCTCACAACATCGGATGTTGCACCCACAGCTCAAGTAAGCGGAATTTCTTTTCCTAGTCCATTTTTGCTTTTAACTTTAAAAACAAACTAGCAAAAAAATTAAATGAACTGTTAAGAAACTTCAACCAACGAACTATGAACTATTTCTTCCGGATGGAATAGGTCGTAGCCTACTACTATAATCATAGAAACTATCACTAGAGTGTTCACACGACAACGGACACTCTAGATCATAGCGTAAAACTATCGCTTGTAAGTCATAATTAGGAGCTATCACTACATAGTTTTAGTGTTTCTATGAACTATTACATAGTTTTCTAGCCTATAGCTCACTATATACTAAAAAATAGCTGCTGTGTGCGAAACCTTTATGTGGATAGTTTCGATTTGAAACTAGAACAAAAAATTTAAGGGCATTTCTCTGAAGTTGCACCACTTTTCTTCTCAAAAGAGAGCGAGCGACTTCATTATTATCTTGATACTTCCAATAAGTTTATTCAACTTCCGAGAAGCTTAATCGACTTCAGTCAAATTTTTTTATTTTACCACCCAATCTTCATGGACATAACGAATTCAGATTATAATTTTTGAAGAGTTTATTTCATCTCAAGAAGCTTATATAAGTTTTAATTCATTCATGTAACGGCCGAGAAGTGCATAGGGTAGTCTAAAAGCTGTATAATATGCCATTGGCATAATTTAATATTTAAAAACAACTTCTGAAAAATCAAAGATTTTTCGAATTTTTCTCCGATAAATACAAATTGATTCTACCTTCAAGTTAACATCCATACCTCTCAAGCCCAAGTCACGAGTTCGAATCTCACCACCGGACAAATTACGAAAATACCTAAGAAGTATTTGAGTAACCACGACGGGAGACGAACCAACCCAGGGCTTGATTTCCGGTGCTCTAATCAGTTTGCCAACTCAAAAGGGTACTCTGACGTACTAAGTGCTAGAATTCAATTCTCTTTAAAAAAAATCGCCCTCTTTTAAAAAATCGTGAGTCCGCTTCTTCTCATTGCCTAGAATTGAGCAATGTGAAGGGACAAAGGTGATGAAATGTGATCTTCCAACCAACACACTCATCCGTTCCCTTAGTTTTAAAAGAAAATAAGATGAGTGTTTACTAGGGTTCATCCACCGAAGGGCCTCAACCGAACTGAGGCTGTCCGAGAAGACGAAGTAAGTAACCTTTTTCCCGAGAAACTGACCAGAATAATCAAATGTACGATAAATGGTGTACAGTGTTTCGTTAGGATACCGGGTGCGTCATCGGAGTCGTTTGAAACTCGGAAAAGGACTTCAACAAGGCGATGGTCTGTCCTGCCTCTGTTCAACATTTGCGCTAGAAGGTGTTACCGAGCGTGATAGAGCTTGCATAGGCAGAACTGTGACAATCGATGGATATGAGTTCGAGATAGTGGATGAGTTTGTGTACTCGGATCATTGGTTACGTCGGATGACAACCTGCAGCAGAGAAATTCGGGGACGCTTTATTACCGGAAATCGTGCCCACTATGGACTCCACAAGACCTTGAGGTCTGGTAAACTTCACCCCGTACAAAGTGTACCGTGTACAGAACGCTGGTAGTGGTTTGGATGTATGCTCGGAAGAGGACCCGCAAGTCAATTCTGGAGTTTTCGTGAACGACGCGCGCTTAGGACCATCTTTGGCGGTGTATGTGAAAAATGGTGAAAAGGATGAACCACGAGCAGCCGCAGCTCTATGACATACACAGTAACCAGAAAGTCGCTAAAGCTGGAAGGGTACAGCGGGCGTGGACATAAGCTGTGTGAATGTCGTACAACAACCCCACAAAAATGATATTTGCCTCGAATCCGACCGTTACAAGGCGTAGAGGAGCGCAGCGAGCTAGATGTTTAAACCAAGTGGAGCAAGACCTTGGAAGTGTGGGACATTCGAGGAACGGGAGACAAGCAGTTCTCAACCGAGTTTTATGGAGAAGTATCGTGATACAGGTGCTGTTCTTTGCCATGACGTTGGACCAGATATGAACAGAACAAGGTTCCGGAAGTTTATGGAAGGCGCTAAAGTTTTCATTGAAAACACCGCAGCCAGTGGATCCATTCAGGTGAGACCCATCAGTGAATAACTTTCTTTCGGAATTGACGTGTTGGTATTTTTTAATAAAAATACGCGGAATTATAATAGAACGAAGTTGTTCCGGAATCCCATTAGAAGCTTGTTCCATGATAAGGTTATAATAAACAGAGGAACTACTATAGGTGAAGTGAGCATGGTCTGGAGTGTAGCCCGGAAAACAGATATCCGACGAAATCAAGTGGTGATAAGTTCTCATATATCGAGACGGTGTGTTCAGCCCTGAAATTTCTTCAAAATTTTCGGTACGGTATCATCAATGAGTGTGATCAAGTATCAGCTGTCTCATGGATCAGAGCATTTGCCGTAGGACTAGTAGCATATTGACGCTTACCTTGAGGCCGTCCTCATAAACCTGTTGAATTTCGCAATACTGCCACTTGAATCCTACTCCAAGACATCCAGCTGTATCAGGACCCACCCAAGACGGTTGCCCAACGTTTGATGGCAAAGTGCTGGCAGTTTGGCAGAAGGTGTAGCTACGTAACTTCGCGTATTCCGTCTTCAACGAACCAAGTTCGCCAAGCTGTCCATCGCAAGTGTCTTACCGATTTCACTCATTACAGAACATGCTAACCCAACACAGTTCACTACAAAACCATTCTTGTACAGCTTTCGACCGAAATCAATCCACCGTCTATAGTCAGTATGAAGAGCACTTCCGTCAACTTTATGCGTCAAGCTTATGTTCTACTTCGTTCACGACTTGCACGAACCATTCAAGGATTCCAAACGATTTCGAGGTTGAACCGTCAGTGAAAGTACAACCTGCACCTGCTTGTTTCTATTCTGACTGGCTCCAGAAAGCTCGATAGTTGGTCATATTGACACGCGTCTGGTGTCCGTCAATGTACCAACAACCCGGTCGGTGCTTTCCGACAGAAGAAAAAAATTTAACAAGCGCGTTAAATTTCCCTGTTTAAATTTGCGACCCAATGGTGGCGCGTCAATAACAAAATTGTTAGCAATCTTTCATACAACAGCCTAGATTCAGGCGTTATCTGGCTTAATTTAACATGAAATATTCCATTATTTTCCGCCCTTCATGTGCATTAGATAACGCAGAAAATTCAATGTTTCATTTTATTATCGTGTACAGCACATCAGAACTTCTTTTCGGCTGTCAATCTTGCCTTCACTTTTCATTCCGAGGGTGGTCGCCGCCATCAAAAGGTCGATTGGGGGCGAATTCAAGTACCAAATGGCGAAGGAACACGGAATCAGCGCACAGAAAAAAACAATTAATTTTAATAAGCGCGTAAAATTTCACTCGTTTAATTCCAAAGCGAAGGAGGCGTAAACGACGAAATTGTTTGCAATCTTTCATGCGCCATTCAACAATGTTTGCAGCTGTTCATACAACAGGCTAGATCCAGGCGTTATCTGGCTAAAATTTACATAAAAATATCCCATTACTGTCTTCTCCAAATCTAGCATTCCCTTTATGTGCATAAAATAACGCAGAAAATGTAATGTTACTTTTATCTGTGCGGCTTTACGGCACGGAAGATCGTGAAGGGAGATTGCACTCAGAAGTGGTTGCAGGAACATCTGCAATTCTCGGGTGAAGGATATGTGGCCGCCATCCAACCCGATCTTAATTTTCGATTACTCACGGTGGCGCGGATTACTTCACTATCATGAAGGCCAAGGCCTGTGCTAACTGCCACCCGAGTACAGCAAGCCTCAGACAAACATTGTCCAGTACCTGGAGATAAATGATCCATCCTTTTGAATAAATCAATAAAATCGAAACCGAGAGTTTTTGGAATTTTTAGATTTTTGATATTGCTCAATGGTGCAAACATTATCACGCATACGGTAGTTATGGAAACCGTTACCTCTAGAACGGCAATGATAGAAACTATCATCAGCTTGTAATTTGCATGCGAAATCCTACACACACCTCTGGCCAGGCAGGACCCAGCAGACGGCAAGCATTCCTACTTTCTGCATGAGTTGTGGAAACATTTATTCGATTATCTATGCTTTGCAACCCACCATAAGCAAACGGGGATAAGCGAAATGTGTTTTACATGTGAGATACACCTTCTATGTTGCGAGCTGGTTTCGAATTCAGGTGCCACGGAACGGTGCCATGTTCTGCTTGTAACATGAACATGTACCACGATTGTAGGTCAACACCAATGAGCCATCAGCCATGGGAATTCGTTCCCATTGAAGCTGTAAATTTGGAAATCAACTTCAACCCGGTTCCATCACCGCTAATCGGCCTTTGAAAGGGTACCCTCTAATTACTTAAACAAGACCTTTCTGCTTCATTAACATGATCAGCTCGAGTTCCCCATCACTCACTTAAAAGCTCTAACTTTGCCATTTTCATCACCTCCTTCATTGGCAGCGTACATTTTAGGGATTTTGTTTTCAGTGACGTCATGGAGGAACGTCACAAATTTTCGCCGTGGCAGGATTGTTCCGGAACCACGCGCAGTCGTCTGATTGATGGCAGCAGCGCAGCCGCCCACACGCAAAAGTCGTTTACCATCATTAGCATAATTTTATTCTTCTTCGTCGGTATAAGGTCTGCGAGCACTCCGTGCCGATTTTTCCCCAATTTCTTTCAATTTATTTCCATTTCTTTTTTTTTTGTTTTGCGGAGCGCCCTGAGTGAACAGCAGAGCGAGCACCCGTGAACACGGATTCGTGACGGACGACGAGGTGTCGTTTGCAATCGGATGCCTACTTGGTGCTTTTGCAATTCGCGTCTCGAGGGAAACAAACATCACTGAAGATGGGAGAGTGCCGTAGTGTTTTGCAATTGAGTGTTGTGTGCGGATGAGGATTGGAGATATCTCGGAATGTCACAACCCGCATGGATGCAAATACTTACGGATAAATACAGAAACTGATGATCGCAGTGATCGAAAACAAGTCCTCTGGGAGAATCCGATAAGATTTCTGATTACCCCCCGCGGTATAGTACTTTCGATTTTCAGTCTTCATGTCACAGCCACCGGACACTGTCCATCCATTCAAAACGACAGCCCCATTGGAGCCGTCAATTGCGCGTCCTTCCGAGTAAATAGTGACACCGCACAAAGCGAGTCGTGACAGTTCAATAATTGTGCCGCATCCATAGGACGAAGGATGCCGGTGTATTAATGCCATGCCATCCCCGGCCGAAGCTTATAGTGAGCTAACGATGACTATACTATTCAAAGCATAGGTGGCGCCACTCTCGAGCCTGAACGCTTTCCACATGTCGTGTGTTTGTATGAATCATTTCCATTCATATCTCTCGGCTCTATCCAATTACGATGAGGGTCGCAGGGAGCCTTCGATGAGGGGCTTCTGAAGATTGAAACAGATTACATTGGTCGATATGTAGCGCTAATTCGGCTGACAATTAGGGAACTCAATCTGCTGGTTGATGTGTTATCAAAGCAGTGGATTTCGTCGCTTTTCGGTTCATTTTCGCAAATCCTCCATATTATTTAACTAGTCTCCGATTGATATCACATGGAAACAACACATGTATTTTATGTACATGACTCAATTGGAATGAGCTATCAACACTATAGAAGCAGAATAATGTCAAACGCCATCCTCTATAAGTGCCTTCAACTTATGTAACCGATTCTACGTGCTCGATTTTTATAACCGATTCCTTCCAGCTTAATGTGAGGAAACACAAAAAATGATCACCCATTTTTACGAACCTACCCAGCAGA
>JASCZW010015691.1:0-20053 GCA_034211315.2 Aedes japonicus
TTTTTCAAATGGACGTAAGTAACATTTGGACGGAAATGAGAAAATCAGCATTGAACTTTTTTGAGTTTATTTTTATTCCTATTTAAAATCCGGACATGTTACAATTTTTGCTAAAAATACTCTAAATTTGTAACCTTGTAGTATAAAGACTTTAAAAACGCATCGTTAAGGGGCATTCAAGCGGTATAACAATGATCAACTGCATGCAAGTTACTTTTCAACACAAGCGGCGTATCTACATTATTCCCAAAAAGTGCAAAAGTGATTTTACACCGTTTTGTAAAAAGTTAATAAAAACATTCAGAAATAATCCATCAAAAAGTTCAATAAATATGGGCATACATACATGATTTTTTAATAACATGCCATGAATAACACGTTCGTTTACATTTTGTGACTTACGTCCTTTTGAAAAAGTACTCGAGACTTGGTGGATGACTACGCTATAGTTATTCTTGAAAAGACTCTTGATTAATGAAGCTAATAACACAATTTAAGATTAGAGGTAAAACAATACTTCCTAAGTTCATGACTCGTATCTGTCATTTCAATCATGAAACCATGAATAAGAGTCACGAATTCATAACATAAGAAGAGAGTTAGTATCGTGATTTTTGTTCATGAAAACAGAAACGGATTTGTTTCCGTGAACATCGATTAATTTATTTACTTTATGTGTCTAGATCGACCGGGCGAAAATTTAGTTTTTTTCATATCGAATAGCTGATATGAATTCAATTATAAAAAGCGTAGCCGCTACTCATTTGTTTACAGCGTGAAAGGGCACTGAGGAAAAGTTAATTTGGTCAAATCAGGTCCATCGTGTACACTCGTTGTCAAACTTGTTCATAATCGCAACCAGTTGTCCCACATGGGATGGCAATACAGTCCGTTGCAGTAAAACCTAGGATTCACTTAGTTGCAAAAACATTTTTCCATATGGATGCTATGATTGCTCGTTTGAAGTTGTACCCATGCTATGTTAAGGTGCATTTACACTGAGTGAGATGCAGCATGTGACTCAGTCTTACTTCGAACATGTACCTCCGGTTTTGATTTTTTCAAACCGAATTAATTATTTTGAACCCCACATGCCAGCAAGTCGCAACCCGCATGTGGCTGCCCGTTGTTCAAATATGAATGCACCTTACAAACTGATGACGAAGATGACAAAACTGCTATTCAGTAATCGACAACAGTCGGTGGCATGGAAACAAAAAACAACTGAACACTCCATATCAAAATTCGCTTTGAAAGCAAAAAGTTCTACAACAGCGGATTTGAGCTCCTCTCCATGGGGATAAAGAGTGCAAATGCATGCGAAAAATGCATGCATTTAAAGAGGAATAAATTCGGCATAGGGTGGTTCTCCGCCTAATCGAAACGCGCGAACCATAGGAAAAAAATACTCCAACTTGTTTTCAGCCCTGCTCAACCCCCATCCATGTTTTCAGTCGAGCTGTATTTGCGTTTATGGAAAGCTTACACTTAACGTAAAAGCATGAACCGGGTTTTTGCAGTTTGTTTTTTTTTTCTTTGCCATTTGCAACTACTTCCGCACCTGTTTCGTACCTAGTTTTTCACGCGCCTTTAACAAACAAAAACCAAACGTTTTTTTTTCCGCATCAAAGGCAGCCTGAAATCACTGCTCCAATGCAAAGGAAGCCGCAAAAATGAACGGGTTGGCAACAATTATAATAACAATGATCCACTAAAGGATCAATTGCTTTCAGTACATAAATGCACATTTGATTGCCCGCTTTCAACGAAACCTGAAGACGACCGACGTTTGGCCCTGCGTCGTCGCCGGGAACAGTCACGGTAGGTTGTGCATTCGCACAACGTGCGTAAACATAGGCACATATGGTAGCACTGGGAATGCTAAGGGGATAAGCCGAGCATAAAATTCCGGTAGCCGACATAAAGGGCATAATTGCCGTCAGCTGAGCGCGCACGGTGCATGCGATAACGATTCTCCTTTGGTCGCGGGGTGGCCTTTGAAGTTGGCGTTTATTCCTATCGGTTGATTCTTTGGATTCTGTATGCGCCTTCGATGTTGCACATATGCTTGCCATACCGAGCCATTCTCGCGAAATCAATGGAAGGAAGGATGAGCATTGGTTGGTTTTTTGTTTAGTTTCCGGCGAATGGCAAAATTTGTTTCTTCTTAAAGGGTTTGACTGTGGATGATGCTTTTTGCTGGTATTCAATTCGAATCGCTACATGCTATGGTTATTCGATTTAGTGTTAAAAATATCCAAAGATTATTTGATGCGGCTAGATTTTTTTCGCTCTGAAACATATAAATTATTTGTCAGTGATTAACTGAAAATATGTTTTCGTAAATTAGCTTTCGCTCGTTTTGCAAACACGGATTTTGTACATAGAACAAATGTCTCGTATATTGTATGAGACATTCATATTGCTTTTTATCTGGTGACGAAATGAATTTCGTGAAGACCACTCAATCGCTGCGCTTTGTTTTTATCGTATTCATGCAAAATGGCGTTTCCTTGGATGGGTGGGAATAATTTATCTATCCCAAAATAAAAATTAAAGTGCTGTCGAGAGTTCTAGCTCCATGCTCATTCATCAAGCATCTTCTCGCGAGTTACCATGGCCTAGTGAGATCAACTACGGATTCAGTGAAAGCTCTTCCTAAAAATACAGGTTCGAATCCCATGCCAGAAACATTAAAAAGAAACGCTGGACAACTCCAAATAATTGCGCTGTTTTTCAATGATCGATATAGTAGACCTGTAGTCGGTCATGGAACCACCAGAAAGACGTTTCTTATTGATTTGTGACAAAATGTTCGTTGTTATTTGTATTGTTTTCGTACAAACATACGAATGTTATTTCTGCGGGAACAAATGCTTTGTACTTTTACTCAACAGACTACAAAGTGGATCGGGTTTGGAAGCCAATTGATGAATGAATCTTCCAACGTAAGTGACTAGTCCGAGGAAACTCCTTTTTTCCGCTGCATTGACAGATTCACGGCGTCGCTGAACAGCCAAAATTCAACTTATCATCGGCCTCTTGGACTATTTGGCAAAATAAATTACGTTCATAATTTCGGTTACACATCGGCTCTAAATGACCATCAAGCCGCTGAATCACAACATCATAATAGGGAGGAACAACAAGAACATGTGAAACCTCATCCATCCAGGAAGATGGTCAAAAATCTCTTGAATGTCGAAACTAGTCGTAATGATGTGCATCAAAACTTACTGCATTCATATCGACAGAGATTAAGTTTCTTGTGGCACAAAGGCTACAAACTTTTCCTCGTCGAAATTACTGTGATAGATTGAATGGGCGACTTTTAAATGGCTAGAAATTTGCGGAAAAAGCCACTGTTTACGTTTATCGATTTTCTCTATCGATATATGTATTTTTCCAAATCAAAACACTCAGTTGTCAAAACGAATACCAATTGAATCCAACAACCAGTCGGAATGGTCCCACTGTGAAAACATGTGTGACCAAACCAAACTTTTCACCTGCGGGTACGTACAAAAAAAATGTGAAACCAAACAGAACTTTTCACCTGCGGGTGAGTAGCATGTGCAGTACAGTGTTACCATGGCAACGGAAATGAGTGAAAATAACAATGAAAAACAAATACACTAAAGTTCTTTTCCACGGTTTCTTGCACGGCTTTTTTTGCACAAATTCTGGAACAAACGCGGATTTTTACAATCCGTGTAAAAACCGCATTAGTTCCGGAATCCGTGTAAAAAAACCGTTCTAACTCCGAAATCAGTGTCAAAACAAAACTGCGATAACATGCTAAGTCTTTTGCAATGAAAAACACTTAGAAGATTTTGTGAACCTTGTAATGGGTAGCCCAACAAGGTGTAAGAATCCTAGAGAGTTTGAGCTGTTTAGTGGAATACCTGTAACTAGAAATGGTTTACGAGGCAAGTTCGGGCCACACATACATTCATACATATATTCACACATATTCACACCTATATTAACACATAAATTCACACACCTACATTCACACATAAATACTTATACCCACACAAAACAAGTAGAACAATTTGAAAATGCTCAATTTTGCGAGCTCGCTAGCGCCACGTAGTGGTGGAATTATTAGCAAAACGGTTCACATTTCGAATGCCCTCGATCTTCTGAAAAACTTTGCCGAAAACTAGAACTTTGTATCCTATGAGAACCACGAGATAACACAAGTTGAAAATGCTCAATTTTGCAAGCTCACTAGCGCCATATAGCGGAGGAATTCATAATAGAATGGTCCATCTGTTGAACGCCCTTGTCATTCTTTACCGAAGACTTTACCGAAAACCAGAACTTTGTATCACATCAGAACAACGAGATAAAACAAGTTGAAAATGATCAATTTTGCATGCTTACTAGCGTCACGTAGTGGTGAAATTCTAAGCAAAACGGGTCACCTTTCGAATGTCTTTGACCTTCTGAACAGCTTTGCCGAAAACTAGAAGTTTAAATCTTATCAGAACCATGAAATAGAACAAGTTGAAAATGCTCAATTTTGCATGCTTACTAGCACCACGTAGCGGTGGAATTCTAAACAAAATCGGATCACTTTTCGAATGTTCTGGACCGTCTGAACAACTTTGCTCAAGACCACATCATTGCAGATATTAAGGGTCTCGTAATATACCATCAGCAATGTAGTTTGTCCCCACATCACTCCGGTCCTATTTTATGTTCTGGCCCTGGGGCCCTCATTAGCCTCTTGGGCCTTGGTGGGCTATCTTTCCACTGTTCACAAAATCATCTAAGTGTTTTCCATTGCAAAAGACTAAGCATTATGGAAGAAATCTGTTTACAACATTCCCTCAAGTGACCATTGGAAGCAGCTTTAATCCGAGAGCTAGAAAGTGATAACTCTACTGCAGATCCAGCAACCCATTTCAGAATGTCTGGAGAGTCACGCCCATTTCGAGGTTTGTTTCACATACAATAAGCCCCGCATGTAAATATTACCGATACCATTTGGATAAAGATTTGGAAATGTTAAATTTCCAAACCAGGCACGTATTTAGTATTGTTTTAAATAAGGTTATTTTTATATAGTTATAATCAGAAAGATCTCACCCATGTCCGCTTTCTTAATGAAACTCGCTTATTCATTCGTTAAAGTAAGAAAATCGACGTTGATTCTATTAATTTCATGCACTCGCGACAAAATAAGCGCCAAAATTAACGTTGCTAAAGCGCTCGTTAGATATAACCTTGTTTTTTCACGTGCGCCTTTGTCTACGTTTGCTGCTTATGCCCAGCAAATAGTCGTTTTCTACCTGCGATGGTCTTCTTTTTTTCCACTCCACACTCTGCCAATAATCAAAACCCCCGCTATGAGGCGACTCTACACAGAAAAAAATAATAAATTTTAACAACCGCGTAATATTTCCCTTCGTTTAATTCCAAGCCAAAGGAGGCGTAAACAACGGAATTGGTTGAAGTCTTTGATGAGCCATACAACAATATTTGCAATCTTTCATGCAACAGGCTTGATTCAGGTGTTATCTGGCTTAAATTTACATAAAATATCCCATTATTTTCTGTCAAATCTAGCATTCCCTTTATGTGCATTAGATAACGCAGAAAATTCAGTGTTTCTTTTTATGTGTGTATATCGAACTTCAAAACTTTTAATAATCATCGACAAAGCAGAAAAACACATTCAAACTTAATAATTTTTGTCCTGATGTCACAATACTACCCCTAATAATCCCTTAATAAAAAACTAAACTGTTGTAACTCTCTTCCGGTTGTGGGGGCGAGGCACACAAAAAAACAAAAACAAAAAAACGTGGAAATACTACCGACACATAAACATTTCGGGAGGGAACCAATTATTATTACAACGTCTTTCCCAAATCACGCGAAGATTTTATGATTTCATTGTTAGTTTAAGTGAAACTACGAATAACTGTTTGATTTTTTTTCTCGCGAAAACGACACAGCAAATACAAAACACGTCAGCTTCAAAGCACGGCTTGCTGCGATTTCTCTTTTTGCTTTTATTTCAAAAGAGTTAGCATGTTATGGCAGTTTTTTTTACACTTATTTCGGAATTAAGGGGGGATATACAGTAAAAACGAGAAAAAAAAACTCATTTTTGAAAAACAAATTCCTGGGGAAGTTTTTACTCAAATCAATTGAAAGTTTTTTACAATTAAAAATGTATCCATGTACTATACTGAAATAGTTTTTTCAATTTTTTTTCAACAAATTGGCGGCCGTTAGAGTACGTTAAAAAAGTCATTGCATTTTGCTTGTGCTCCTGGTCGCAGTTTCGATCTGTAACCTGCTAACCCAAAAAAATTACATAAATTACATTAACAGTTAGTAGATGAATTCAAAAACTAAAGTTAAAAAAATTATTTGCGCTTGTGACGTAACTTTTTCGAAAAAAACCACATTTTTTCCGCTATTTTATAACATTTTTTTAGCATTTAATATTAAAATATTACAATTTTTTTTTATTCATATAGAAGGTAATACTATAATAAAGAAATCATATAAGTTTCATCTTAATCGAATAATTAGTTTTTGACTTATTACCGGCATAAACTTCGAAAATGCTGTTTTTAGAAAAACGAGTTAAAAGTTTTAATTATCCGTCTGCGCGCGAAGAAGTCGTCTTTGAAAAACGATGAAAAAAACACTTGGAATTAGAATTTCAAAAAAAAGGTTTCAGGAGCGTATTCTACGGGAAATTTACTAACATTTTATGCAAAAAAAAGTTTAAATTTTTAGTCAGTTTAACTGTATATCCCCCCTTAACGCGGTTTTATTACACGTTTTTTTACATGATACAAGTCTCTCGTGTAAAAAAAACCTTAGTGTATATGTTTATATAATTGGTGCATTTTAATTCACTTACAATGAGACTTATGCGATAAAGTATATTTGAGTTCACGTTATGTACAGACTATTATTTTTCTTGCCGAACTTTAATTTTCCTCATTATTTTGATGAGAACATCCTAAAAGGCGATACGGTCAAAATTTGGTCAATATCAACTTGACGTATTTCTTTCAATTTTGCATTTAAAAAACCTGAACACCCCTCATTTTGAAGGTGTGTGTGTGTAGAATGTTGCTCCTATTTTGATTTTGGAATTCACTCTTCAGTTGTCAAAATGCCGTCCAAGCAAGAAGAGCAGCGTATCAAAATTTTGCTCACGCCTCGCGAAAATCCGAGCTACTCGCACGCAAAGTTGGCAAAATCGCTAAAAGTTGCCAATTCAACCGTTACAAATGTAATTAAAGTGTTTGGGGAACGTTTGTCGACAGCCAGGAAGTCTGGATCGGGGGGAAATCGAAAACCGGAAGCCGCTGAGACGACAAAGAGAGTTGCCGGTAGTTTCAAGCGAAACCCTAACCTATCTCCGAGATGCCGCAAATAAGCTGGCGTATCGTCTACAACCGTGCATCGAGCTAAAAAACGAGCCGGACTATCGACTTGCAAGAAGGTAGTGACTCCAAATCGCGATGATATACAAAATACGACGGCCAAAGCGCGATCCCGGAGGCTGTACACGACGATGCTGACGAAGTTTGACTGCGTGGTAATGGACGACGAAACCTACGTCAAAGCCGACTACAAGCAGCTTCCGGGACAGGAGTTTTATACGGCAAAGGAAGGGGAAAGGTAGCAGATATTTTCAAGCACACGAAACTGTCAAAGTTCGCAAAGAAATATCTGGTTTGGCAAGCCATCTGTACCTGTGGCTTGAAAAGCAGCATTTTCATAGCTTCCGGGACTGTCAACCAAGAAATTTACGGAAAGAGTGTTTGAATAAACGTCTGCTGCCTTTCCTGAAGAAACACGGTTGTTCCGTACTGTTTTGGCCGGATTTGGCATCTTGCCATTGCGGTAAAAGGCCATGGAGTGGTACGCCGCCAACAACGTGCAGGTGGTTCCCAAGAACAAGAACCCTCCCAACACCCCAGAGCTCCGCCCAATTGAGAAATACTGGGCTATTGTCAAGCGGAACCTAAAGAAGACCAAAAAAACTGCTAAGGACGAGCAGCAGTTCAAGGCAAACTGGCTTTCTGCGGCGAAGAAGGTGGACAAGGTGGCTGTACAAAATCTGATGGCAGGGGTCAAGCGTAAGGCCCGGCAATTCGGATTTGGAAAAGCGGAAGCCTAACTGAATATTTTTCCTGAATTTTATCCTGAATTTTATACTAATTGAACTTGAAAAAGAAACTTAATTTGATTTTTTAAATAAACGATTTCACCGATTTACACGCGTTTTCCCTTGACCATATCACCCTTCAATTTGCTCCATAATCTAGTAGAGAAGGCAGCAGCAGCCCAAATCGATTCCACCACTAAGTAGTTTGTACAACTTCGATCATCTCCAACTTAGCACACAATTTACAATTGGATTTAAATTTCTTTTAAAACTACACACTGAAAATTAATTTTAGTTTATATTACGAAATCGAAGGTAGAACTGACAAATCTGTTCGTTGTTTTCTGCAACGAAACTGGTTTGTACTTATTATGAAGAAACATCCTTAATTAATGGCACACACGCAACTGTCAAAAGCACGAAGCTTTTGTTGACACAGAAAGATCATTCGTACATTGTACGAAAACAATACAAAGAGCTACGAATATTTGGTCACAAATTAAAAAGAAACGTCTCTCTAGTGGTTGCATGAAAGACTGACAGATCTACTTTATCGACTCAAAATGTTATTGACTAAAAAGCAACCACGTGGAGTTGTTATTTTAATGTTTCTGACAGGGGATTCGAACCTCATTTTTTTAAAAGTGCTGATTCTGAATCTGTGATTGATCTTACTAGGCCATGCTGGCTCGTGAGAACATACTTGATGAATGAGCATGAAGTTATAGCTCTCGACAGCGCTCCAATTTTTATTTTCGTATGGATAAGTTATTACCGCCCATACCAGCAGCAGCACTATCATGCATGAGTACGGTATAAAAGAAAAACAGCGATTGGCTGGAGTTCACGAAATTCATTTCGTTCATTTTACAATAAGGTGTAATTGTAGCATTTCACCAGATAAAAAGCATTATGAATGTTTCATACAATATAAGGAGTGTATCGAATATAAGCTATCCACATACATTTGCGTTGTACGCATGTATTTGTGATGGTTTTTTATGCTCTGAACATTGCATGCTGTGCGTTTGCAAATTCGGCGTTTTCAAAATGTCGCGTATTGAAAAGGAAGTGAAAATTATGGTTCTGGACACATGGCTAAGTGAGAAGGGTATCACTATGCGAAAATTGGCGATGCGGTTTGGAATTCATCATGCGAGTGTAAAAACGATCATTAATAAGTTTGGGGAACACTATTCTTTGGATGAGCTACCAGGAAGAGGCAGAAAACCCGGTTCTTCCAACCCGAAACTGGAGCAGAAAGTGGCATCTCTAATCATGAATAACAAATCAACGTCAATACGTGATTTGGCCAAAAAAGCAGGAACGAGTGTCGGAATGATCCAGTGTATCAAAACCTGAAGACCTACAAGAAGCAGAAAATCTCGAAACAAAGTGCAGAACAGAAGAAGCGAGCAGCAACAAGGGCCCGGAAATTGTATTCGCGTCTTTTGCAGCGTCCGGATGCATGCGTTTTGATGGATGATGAGACCTATGTAAAGGAGGACTCAAAACCCTTCCAGGTCCACAATACTTTACTGCCGTCATTAGGGACGATGTGAGCTGATGCGGACAGGTCGATTCAAGTGGAGAAATTCGGTCGAAAGGTACTGGTATGGCAAGCTATATGTTCCTGTGGTTTGAAGTCAACCATTTTTTACACTACCGGAACTATAAATGCGGAAATCTATCGATCTGAGTGTCTCCAGAAGAGATTGTTGCCTTTATATAAGAAGCATAGAACACCTCCACTGTTTTGGCCGGATTTAGCGTCGGCTCACTATGCCAAAACCACTCTCAATTGGCTTGCAGAAAAGGGTATAGATTTCGTTGAGAAAAATATCAATCCACCAAATTGCCCTCAGCTTCGACCCATCGAACGTTATTGGGCAATCATGAAGAGGGTCTTCAAGAAGACTGGTAGACCAGCTGGGAACATGCAGGAGTTTAAAAAAAAATTGGGCTCAAGCGTCCAAAAAATGCGATGCAACACTTGTCCGGAACTTGATGAAGAGCATTCGATCCAAAGTTCGAAAATTCGTGAAGGAATAACTTAAATTTCATCCGGTCTTCATTATGTTCAAGTTAAACCTCGTACAATAAAGGATCAATTTTTTGTATGAATAAAGTGTCGGTCTTCAACAAAATTTGAAAGAAAGTTTGTGGATAGCTTATTTTCGATACACTCCTTACGAGACATTTGTTCCATGCGATTGGCTGGAGTTTACGAAATTAATTTCGTTCATTTTACAATAAGGTGTAATTGTAGCATTTCACCAGATAAAAAGCATTATGAATGTGTCAAACAATATACGAGACATTTGTTCCATGTACAAAATACATGTTTACAAAACGCGTGAAAGCTATTTAACGAAAATAAATTTTCAGTGTGGTTAATGCGATGCATACATTTCAAACTATTTGGAAACAAACGTAACGTTGTGACGTGCAGTCGTTGCTGATAGGATTTATTTTTGTCAACCGCGTTTTTCGGTAAATTTGACACTTTGTGAGCGAATAAAAATTTAACGAGAACTCGTTTGTTATGTTTTGAACCGAACATACTACCGAGCTTCAGCAGATAAAAAACTCGGTTGAAATTCACTTGATCGGACTTGGGAAAACTTCATCCAACAATTCAAATATATGACTTCCTATAAATTCCAGATGAAAATCATCTATCTGACATAAATCCTTAATTGTTAGTTAGCAACTTACGTCCTCTTGTACACGCGATTCGCAATGCTGATACGTGATAATTATACAATAATACAGTGCACTCTTGAACAAATGTTTAAATCCAAACATCTGTTGATCATTAGATAGCGCTCAGCTCTTTGGCACACAGCTCGCTCGATCCAAGCCAACCCCTCGTCGCATCACTTTTATTATGATGGAAATTCACCGCTTTCCAGTGTCGACAACATTCAGCCAGCCCACCACGCAACCCTCGGCTGTAAAGTCCTCATCACCCAGAGCAACGAGCCATCGAGTTTGTTGCATCCAGTAGGCTCCTGCTAGGAAACCATCCCACGGTGGGCGACGGCAGGTTAATATTTATTGCCATGCGGACAGGGACACATGTGCCAGCCAGCCATGCAATCAACCGAAATAGCTTATTTATTGTCAAAATTCACATGACGCACACCTTTCCCCCGATCCCGGAAAAGAAAAATCGAAAAATATAATTCCTAACCTCTGCCGTGCACCCCTCCTCTTCCACTTCATTTCGCGACATTATTGTTACGTTCAACATTGCGAGTCATACGAGAGATCCCAACCCATCAGCATTAGCCATGGATGAAGCAGGGGTTCGACAGTGCGGTGGTTTTAATGTGTCCTGTGCGTGTGTAACAACGAATCGGTAATCATAGCAACAAATTGCATCCAAATAACCCGAAGGGGAACGACACTCACCCCTGCCGGCCCGGTAGAAGGATAATACCGAACGAAAATGGTAAAACATGGGACTAAAGTTGTACCCACAGGATTTTTGTTGACGAAAATTTGAACAGACAAATGCAGAACGCAAAACAGATTACATTGCGACGAAATTTGAGTAGGGTCCGGAATGCTTTTGATTTTTTTTTTATGATCTGTTTTGGGTACTTTATGAAATATGCTCGACTAGGGGGTAATCTTGTGCTCAGAACAACAACGAAAAGAAGAAACATCTCACGGTTGACGACATTTTACTTCTTGTCTAGCAAATAATGCAACCCACCGGTTCGGTCGAATTCAATTACGTGAAATTACAGAAATTTCGCATCGCAGCTTTATTTCACCGCGTAATGTGATTTCGCAATTGGCGCCGATTAACCTGTTGATCGAAAATCAATTATCAGCATTTACAACACGCAGTCGGCCAGTGATTACTGCGGGGCAAATTGGTTTACCATCTGCTTACCGCGCATTCATTTGATATTGTTTCAAGTTTCCCCCCATGACCAAGCCGCAACAACGCACAATCCAGCAAACGAGAAATCGGGGGAAAAAAAATCAACAACGGAACAGCAAAAAAAAAGTAAAATAAAAATCACAGCGCGAAAAAAAAACCCGGAGTAGCATAGCGGCAACGTAATATCAACATTCCGTGCGCTTCCTATGAAGAGTTGTGGCAAGCAGACATTCCCTTGGACAAATGCAACTTGCTCCGCAGTAGCAAGCCGCAGCATATGGGCGAGGTTGCAACCGGTAGCTGGTAGCCTCACGCTGTGCCGTTCTACGCATTTTTGTCCCAGGTTAGGTTTTAACAATTTTTGAAGTGAATTAATCACGTTCAAATTGAAAGTTCGGAAAATATTCGGGGTAAACAGTTGTGAAGCCCAGCCCGTCAAAAATGCAATTCACGGTTTTGCCCCAGTTAGTCAACTTAATTTGGTTGTGGTCCAATTGGATGTTTAAAATAAATGTTCACATTAATTTTGCAGCTGATATATTTTCTGCTGCACAAGAAATTAGTTTAACCCAAGGAAATGACCGGATGTCAAGTCAAAATCTGGTTTGTGTCCCGATTGGATTACGATTTTCGACGGTATGTCGACATGGGCTCCGTAGCGTTGATCGTCGTCGTGAAGTGCATAATTTAGCTGAAACTACTTAACGAGCTGTTTGCATTGAAGATGAACCACTAACGCTGCACAGTGATTCCATGCCATACGAATGACGAAAAAAAAGACCTCATATGGATTTTACATAGCTAAAGTTACGTATTTTCAAGTATTTTTGGGCCGTTGATTTCATATACACGGAGTTCAATAAGTTCGAATACAAGTTTTCATCATTGCGTAGGTATGCGCCATGTACATATTCTGCATTGGTATTGGTGTCAGCTTTAGCTTCATTCATACGCTACCGAATGTGCGCGGTGTTGACATTCTGTTAGTTGTTGTTCGTTTGTTACGCGCGATGAAAGAGTATCGGGACTTCGTAATTAAGCGCTTTTTGAACGGTGAGCGACCCGGCGATATATTCCGGCTGCTGAAATCGCATGGGGTCAAGCGGAACTTTGTCTACACGACCATCAGGCGATACCGGGAGACGTCCTCGACCAATGACCGTGCGAGATCCGGTCGGCCGCGTTCAGCGAGGACGCCACGGGTCATCAAGATCGTGAGGGAGCGAATTCGGCGCAAAAGAACCGCTCAATCCGGAAAACGGCTGCAGATCTCAACGTTTCCATTGGAACCGCTCACACCATACTCACCAAGGACCTTGGTTTCAGGCCTACAAAAACGTGAAGGTCCATGGCGTTTCGGAGGCTACCAGCAAAAGCGGTTGGATCGAGCTAAGAGGATCCTCTCGGCACGCTGGTCAGGAGTTTGTTTTTTCGGACGAGAAACTGTTCGTGCTGCAGCAGCCGCACAATGTGCAAAATGACCGGGTGTGGGCGCCATCGAGGGACAGCATTCCTGAATCCAATATAAACATCCCTCGGTTCCGAAGCCTCTACGGCGATGAGCACTACGTGTTCCAGCAGGACGGTGCACCAGCCCATACGGCAAATGTGGTTCAAGCCTGGTGTCGGGACAATTTAACCGACTTTCTGGACAAAACTTTGTGGCCTCCCAGCTCCCCGGACTTGAATCCTCTCGACTTTTTGTTTGGTCCTATATGATGGCGAAGCTGAACGAATACAAGGTCAGCACTTTGGATCATTTCAAGACGGTAATTCTCAAAATCTGGGACGAAATGCCCATGCAGTCCGTGCGTGCTGCCTGCGACGCGTTCGAGAAACGTTTGAAGCTCGTTAAGGAGTACAAAGGGGGGTCATTCCAAGAGAAATGTTGTAAACGTTCCTTGTAAACATAGCTTTCAATAACATAAATCCAAAAATAAAAAACATGTTTTCATTTTTTTAACAAATTTTGAAAGTGTATCCGAACTTATTGAACACCGTGTAGGTATTGTTTTGTAAAATCATGAAGTTTGATATGTCGCAAGCCAGGTATGATACAGTTCTAACTCTGGCCATTACACTGGTAGGGTACTTCCTTCACGATTCCCGATAATGAATCCGGAACTACGGAAAATAACGAAATGTCCGCTACTCTGCCAAAAACAAGGATACAATTTGTGATCGTATGGAAAAGGTTGCATCTAATTTGGTTAAAGGTACGCAGAGTTACAGATAAATTAAAAAGTAGTTTTTCAACATAAGAAGTGTCTAGGCAATAGGGTAAAAACTGCATTTTACGGAAATGGCCATATCTCAGTTGTTTATGGACTGATTCACAATTTTCATCCACTGACAGACTTGTTATGAATTTAGTTTCTGGAAAAATATAATACTTCCGATTTTCAAGTAATATAAAAATAACGAGCTGCAGAAAATTAGCACATTTGACATAACCTCAAAGTATCCGTGATATCTCCGGTGTCCAGAAGTCGAATCAATTTTGATTATACATGCTAAAAACTAGAACGTTCTAGTTTCATCAAAACGGTTTATTATTCACCGAACTGTATCACTTTGAATCTGGACAAAATTTTGCCAGTCTTCTCCTTTGATCATCCCCTGTATATATTCACCACACTCGATTCTCTTGATGTATCTCGACTCACCGAGGAGCAGAATAGACCTAATTATTAGATTGAACCTGTTCTGATTCTTCAATAAAAATAACATGTCGCAAACATGTCATCGCTCTTTTCAATATTCCTATACACGAAAAAAGTTCTTCGGGCAGGCCCCCACCAGACTAATTGTCTAGCTCCGCCAATGGCCGCCGCCGTTTAAAAATATTATCACGCTGCCGCCGATCAAAATAGATCGGCGCACAGGTCTACCTTGAACACGAACCATGACATGCGTATGTGTGTATGTGGTAAAGCCTTTCCAACCACGTGTCATCTTCCGGTCAGCTTTTTGTGCGCTCCCTTTGGTGTGTAACGAGGTTTTCGGGAAAATTGGATCTCATTAAAGTGAGGGATGAAATAAGTAGGTAGTTGGTAGCAGCGCAAACCGCAGCAGTGAGATCGAAGGGCAAACAAAGGATTCATATATTTTCAAAACCTGACCGGGAGAAAATGATTTCAACAGAAACAGCCGGCTAAAGAAAAATTTGGCATGTTCGCTTTCTGCAGAAATAACACACCAAAAAAATGAGCCAACGAACTAACGAGAGTCCGAAAGGTCAGTTCCGAAACGATTAATTATAGGAGCTAAACGGATTCTCACTCGGCCGAGACAACGAATGCCGAAAAAAAAGGGAAACTGAGAAAGATATGCATTATCACTTGCATATTACGTATAATCTAAAATGGTTTCATAACATATAATTACGTTCGAGTCCGGAGCCAGGGGTGTTTTGGTTTGCATTTGGTAGGGGATGATGCTGGTGGGGGAGGGAATTGGAAAAGGAGGAACCAGTTCTGCAAATACACCGAGGGATCCAATGACTCCCGGTTCTTTTATGTAGGTTCTTCTGGTTTTGTTTTTCGAAGCATGAAACACATCATACCATATGTACAAACGGATGCTTTCGTTCTCCAGAACAGACGCTCTTTTGGGGCTACCAGCTAAATTCCAGGCCTTTTTCGGTTGCAAAATCGAACGGATTCATGCACATAAAAACTTAAATACACTTTCCGGCAAATCGTCCCACATCGGCTCCGACTGAGTAAATAAAAAACAGTCGTTGAGAAAAGATTGATGAAAATTATGAGCGCATCTACACGGGCCCAGCTATGGATGCTCTCAACGCCTAACTCCCCGGCGTTGGAAAAGTGACGATGATTAGTGCATGTACGTACATGACCGACTAGAGGGTGCTTAAACGGTTCGAACGAGTGGTAATCCGTGCCGATAATCGTCGTCTTTGTGCATTTAGGCTCTTTTGAAGATAATCAGCCGACTGCAGCCAGCCAGAGACATGCTCGTAAGAGGTGCTATTTAGCAAGACATCAGGACTGGAGCAACGAGCAAGCAGGTTTCCAGATAGGTCAGCAGATAATTGAAGAAGTAATTTGACATTATTGCAGCAAAACGACCGATTTGATCGACCTGCATTGCATCTCGATAATCTGAATGATAAACGTTTCAGCTAAACACAGTTAATATCAACCGGAACGAATGTAGCAGTAAATCATAAAAATGCGGAGAGCTTTAATTATCATAACCATAGCTTAAAAATCTTGACAGACGAACCAGAAAATTATATTTTATTGCCTCTTTACCGTCAAGCAAAGCCTACTCCCTAGTCACACGTACAGCGAGCGACTTTCCTGGAGAAGAGGCCTCAAAGACAATTTACCTATTAATACGATCGGAAGCCCTCGGAGGGTGGAGTCAAGCGATGGATTATCCAGTTTGCTTTCGGCTCACGTGTTGGTTAAGTGCACTTTTCCATGCTCAGCCGCCCACAAACGAGCGAGAGAGAGAGAGAGAAGCAGAGAATGGCAGAGTCAGGTTTGGGTTTTCGAACTCGTTCACGGTTCATCATACAATTTTAATGCAATTAGGAAAGTAGATTAGAATCGGTGAGAAAAGTCTCCTGGGCAAGTTCTTGACTGAAAAACAACCGCTTTTGGGCGAGATTATCCATTTCTTTGTTGGTTTTTCGACGTAGTGGCGATAAGGTGTTTCAGCTTATTTGGAAGTCGAGGTTTTTCCCCTGTAGACGGTCGGGCACACTGGGCCGAATTTGATTTATGACTTTCAGATTAGCCAATTGCTTTATTTTTCTTTGAAGAAATGATTTTCTATCGATAATGAAATGCAATTGAATCGTCCGTTCTGGTCAACCAAATTTAGGGGCTTTTACAAATAAATAGCACCGTGGAAAACATAATGGGGTAAATGATCTTGAGTGGTCAGATTCTTATTTTGATCATGAGTTGACCCATTCTTAAATAAGTTTGAGATATTTCTTTACGCAACTAGGTCAAATGCGCATTACGCCGAACGCCATTAAACCAAACGCCATTAGGCCGAGTATCATTAGCCACATGGTCATTAAACTGAATGGTTCACTAGAGGCCAATTGAGTGTACTAAATATATCTTATTTCCTTCCTTCTGTTAAAAAGTGCACTCAGCTCATAAAGGCTGTTCTCGAAAAAAATATAAGACACAATGATTAGCTTGTAACTTTTTAGCGTGTTGGTAAATTTTTTAACTAGCTAGGAGAATTTTAGAGAGACTGAGGCGAAATGCGTTAGAATAGTGTACCAGCCACAATGTCTTACTTCAATTTTCAATCCATACCACATTTGTAGGCACACTGAGCAACACTTTTGACAATTAGTCTTTCAAGAAAAAACAGCAACCTTGCCAATATCCGTTGTTGTTGGTGACATTTTTTTTCGCTTTGTTTATTTCGTCACGTCAATCTAGCGAGAGTTTTGTATGTTTAATTCGCACTGCAAATCTTGGAGAAAACTAATCCACGTAAATCGTGAAGTTGAGCTGTACGATTCTTCGCATATTTCATGGCGCAATTGCAGCGTGCTCATACCGGAAGGCAGATTCTTGTCTCTAGATCGGATTGCACTGGAAGTTGCGTAGGACTTTTGACTAACAGAATTCGACCACACGAACTCCTTTTGTTACTTTTACGTACAATTGGGATTGTGTATCGATCACACCCCAAAATTCCCTACCTCACCTCGGTTGGTTTTCGAATCAACGGTATTGCAGGGTTGCACTGTATTTATAATCACCGTATTAAACCACAGAATCGGTTGTTGGTTGACGGTAGATTATAATTATCCTGATGGGAAGCAAAATTGTTCATAGATTGTGTTAATTATTATTATTAATACTGATACATATGAAAACAATAAATAATGTAAATTCAGTGTTATTTTTTTAAAAAAAGACCGTGGTAGCGTAGTTGCTACCCGTTACCTGATCAGAACCAGTGTAATTGCACAGAGAACCACATAGATGGAGCTGGGAGTAGGCTTTGCATCATCAATGTACAGGTTCACTAATTCTATTTATAAATCAGTACGGCGCTCAACTCACGGCCTCTATGGGGAGGGGAGGGAAGGATGATTAGTTTGACAATCGTTGGATAGAGACCGTGTTTACCTCTGCGTTCTGCACAATTGTCAAGGGAAGGATAGATCTTGTGTTAGTGAGGCAGGTTATTTATCAGTGATTCACTGTGGTAAGTGATGCGATCAATGGGAGCGCAGTAGACTGGTTTTTTATTCTAAAAGTGGCGGAAGGGGACGTGCGCCTGGATTGAACTCCCGACCATCTGCTCAGTAAGCAGAACGGATAACTCCACTGAGCTATCTCAGTCACGTCAGAATGTAAATTCATGTTATTTAATATAAACTGTGTCTTGCATATATTCGATTCGCGTTGCAACTTACGTTTGAAGTCCCCTATACCGGATCATCTGTTTCGATATTAGTCGGCATCGTGATTTCATTTTCAGCTGTTGATTAAGTTACCTAGTCTGATCTAGCCGTAGATAATGTCAAAGGTGCCTGACATTCAAACTGTATAATATTATTACCTGTACTCGCTAGTCATGACTTCAACTTTGTCTTTGTTTCTGTTTTCACTCCCACCTGTTCGTAGCTAGTCATATCTCTTTCCTGCTACCGTTGTGCGCGCCACGCCGTAAGAAAGAGGTCGGTAGAACATCAGGCGCAGCTGGCAGCTAGGGGCTTGCCAACAACCTCTAATCAACTGCAGATGAATCAAATAGTGAACAACCAGGTTATACACATGGACCAAAAGGGAAGCGACGTGGTGCTGCCGAAGAAACATTTGAAAAATTATGGATCACCATCGTACTAGAGAACCAGCTTCAGTACTGGCGAAAGTGCCTGTACGATTATTTCAATGTTGCAGACGTGATTTATGGTACATGGTGTTATGTCAGGTGATCTTATTTACGAAGTACAGCTGGAGCCAAAAGCAAGGAAAACGCGCTCTCATGTGATCATGTTGCTCAGATCCAGAAGGAAATTAGCTGATGAAAGAGGAATGACGTGTATCAGCTGAAAAAGCTGAAACACGAGAATGACCTGAGACATAGGAAGGCCATGTAGCGAATGAGTGAAATAAGAGCCAATAGCATACCCCAAAACGACCAGCCAGAGGGTAGAACTGGCGATCCGACAGGGCACGTCCATTAATTACGTCACGTAAGTAATGACTTATTTAACCTCCTAGTCACACTTTTTGATATGGACATTCATTTTTTTGTATGGATCGTCACGTTTTCCCGACCCCTCCGCCCCGCTGCGCAGTGACATAGTTGATGGACCTTCCCATATTAAAGGAAACAAGGAATTGGACCTAAATGACTACAAATGACGTTGTGATGCGCGGTGATTTAGTGTTCTAGAAGAAATTGTGGCCGATCAACCAAGGACCATTACCGAGATGTAAACGATGTGTACGCAGTGGGTCACATGGTGTAACCTTTCACCCATGTCACCTGAAGTATCCTTTGAAAAAATGCATTAACGCGCGTGCGCGTCTCACCGCGCAATGAGACGACTTCTGTGACTGTTGTTACGAAAATTGATCTTGCAATGAGGATGAACTCAGCCGATGCGTGCGCACTCTACCTTGCTACGGTTTATGCTAGGCGTCCCTTGATCACCGCACTGGCATCGACGGAACGACCGCGGGACTGGTTTTCCGGATTGTCACACCCTACCATATGCGGTTTCACCGCAAGCTTCCAAGCTCTAAGCGATGCGTCGAAATGCAAGGGAATCAAAAGAAACGTTCACGAACGCCGGACAAGAAGAATTAATCTCGACCTTGAACAACGAGGTACTGCAAAGGCACAGAACGACGGCATACCAATAAATGCCAGGAGCCAAAGAGGAATTACCGACGAGCTACTGAACCGATGGAAATTCGTTTAGGTTTCGAAGATTATTAACTGAAATATTATAAAGAGAATGTATTGCCTAGCTATTCCGG